>CM029017.1:48409938-48618054 GCA_016801055.1 Panax notoginseng
TATATGTACATTGCATGTATTCTTCAGGTCTAAAAGGCTGATCGCCTTCATTAACCATTCGGTCCAGATATATTTTATTCATGTTCAATGTTCGCTCAGTTATAAAAATTTATTCTTTCTATTTCACAACTGTATTGTTGAATTATAGCCAGCTTATTATTCAAATTCTTTCAATCATGATATAATCCTTAAATAAACTTATACTTGCTGGGCAAAACTTATGCTCACCCTTGCTATATCTTGATTAAACATTGCAGATTAAGACGAATGTGTCGGATACAAAGAAAAGTCAAAGTCAAGTCCTGCTTTGGATTTTATGTGCAGATAAAGTTTGTAACAGTATGGTATATTAATGACAATGTAAGTTAAATAAATTATGAATTGTGTATAAGTTAAGGTTACTCGACCTTGGGGATTAATATGAAAAGTTTAATGTATAAACAATTTATGTTTGTATATCTTCCGTAATAGCTATAGAATGATTGTACTAGATTTGCGGTGATTAGGACCCGAATTTGGGGGCTTTTACAACTGACGTAGTGTGTGTGTGCTCAACAAACCATGAAAACGGACTTTAAATCAAATATATCACATAATACGCTTATTTAAAGGAGAAACACAGTTTAATGTAAAGAAATCTGTAAACAAGTCAAAGTGCCGGCTAAAACTCGGCAAATACCAAAGTAGAAGTCAATATGGATAGTTTTATCTTTATTCACTTACGGGGGCAGTTTTGCTCTTTTTCCCGTATTTTACTTTACTCATAACTATGCAATATATAGTCCTCTTAGGCTTTTTCGTGCTACCCATTAGTGAGCTTTCGACCAATAACTCCCAACCAGATGGCTTTAGGGCGCTGGGTGTAGAGACATTCCCTAGGGCATACTTACTCAGTAACAAAGGTCACAGAACTAAACTAGTCATGGTGTTTATTCATTTTTTTCCTTTTTCCATTTCTTTTTCTTTTTTTTTTTACTTAGATAGATCCATATCTCTCCCCCAAACTTAGGTCACTGCCTAATCCTAGTATTCACCACTAATTCACTAATTTTCTCTCATTAAACCTCCATTTTCCTTAAGAAGTCAATTATGTGTATATTTAAACTAAGTTAGTCAACATGGTTATTCTATTGTGTTATTTGATTACATCAATTTCAAAACAGGCAAAGACTTAGGTCATGCTATGAAATCACTTCGATGCCTTAGCTGTCAATACCAATCTTTGCCTAAGCAACTCAAGTCTCATCATTGGCTAAATTAACTTCAACTATCTAACAAGCTGAAAATTATGTAGAAAATACACTAACTAAATGCAAACATTAACATTTAACTCTAACTACTGTTTTTGTGATTTTTATTTTTTAATTTTTTTACGATAAATATACGATAAATAACTAAAAATGAACTATTTACACAAACTATACTACTCTAAACATAAACAATTAACATAAAATACATACTAAATGCAAAATTACACTAAATATGAACTAAACATGCAAAACTACAGACGCAAATGCAACTAACAAAACATAAACACCCCCAAACTTAAAAGTAAACAATGTCCTCATTGTGAAAAAATATATGGAATTGAAGTACAGAGGACTTCCCTTATATGGCTAGGGCATCAGGTTGAACCTCTTCGACATCAAAGTTAAAAGGTGGATAGGCAGGCAATGGCTGTGGAATAGGGAACTTAAATGGCTCAGCAGTCGGATTTAGTCGGGTAAATGCTTCTACCAAGGACGCATTGAACATGTTCTGTGTGGTAAAAGCATGATCCTGCCTTGTTGCAATCCTCTTAAGCTTTCTATCCTCAATGTTATCTCTTGCATCCATATGGTGCTGCAAGCTTCAATTAGGTATTAAACTTGTATTTTATCTTACGAGAGGCACTAGGCACAGCAGTATCCTGACCTTTAGAAAGTTCATCAGCCCTAAACTCATCATCCTCAAAATGGCTTCTTCCTCCTCCTCCTCCGGAGCCTCTGGAAATATAAAACCAAGCCCACGTGGATGAGATTCACCTCCCGACCAACATAATACCTAGTAATTAGTCTCGGGTCCAGCAGTTACAGAGGTTGCTACACAGGCTCATCAGCAGTCCATCGCACTCTGACTGACGACATAGACCACATATCAGCGATGGATGAGGCAGCCCCCCCTAAGAACGAGACTCACAGACATCATCTGATGGAAAAGCTGATGACTTCCTCAATATTAATATCATAGTCCTTGACAATTGAATACAATAATAAAACCTTTTCCTTCGTCACCTCGCTAGTGTACTGAGATGGAATGAGCTTTGCCCATAAGAAGGCATACCATATCTTCTCGTATAAACTCAAGTCCTTTCTCATGAACAAGGTGCTTCTTCTCTTTCCCTTGACCCAAGTAGTATGTGGCTTTGTAATCTCTTTCAAAATCTGATCATAATTCGGATTTCCCATCTCATAACTGGGCATATTGACACACTGCTGAGCCCTGACATCATAGAACTGATTGATTGTCTCTGAAACTAAACGGCACCATCTTTCCTCATACAAATGCTATAAATTGGGCTTTATCCTCGGCATTCGCATAGAACTCCTTAACCACCATCACTACTGTTGATTAAGGTTGATCGGTGAAGGTATCCCAACCCTATTCATGAATTTGCCTCCTTATATGCCCATCAAAGGATTCGGGCCTCAGTCCATGTTTCAGTGTCAGCGCCTTTGGGGTCAAATAGTTGAATTTGTCCGTCGTCGCGGCACTCACAAACTTTTGTTTGTCAAAACTTCGTGTGGGTGGCGATGAGCCTTCACCCTTTGTCTCTTAACATGTGTTTTAGGATCTATAGCGTAGCAATTCAACACTTTCCCCCAAAATTGTTCACTTAGGCTTTTTATCGAGCACGTGGTGTGTGTAAGACCAATGAGTACCAATACTTACCCCCAAACTCAATAACAAATACCAACTATAAATGGGACCAACTATGAATGCTTACCCACAAATTGATTCTTTAGTGTTGTCGGGTAGGGATGCTTCCCAAGTATTTCAGAACCTTCTCCAACTCCTTTGTGCTTGAGAGCTTAACAATGGTGTTGAAACCCTAGCTTTTGTGAAGATGTGTTCAAATTAGTGTGGATTTGATGAAATTAGAAGTAGGTTATGTATAGGAATGGTAATTGAGGGTCGAATTTGGTGGGGAATGGGAGTTGAGGGGGGATTTCGTGGGTTAGGGATCTGTTATGTATGATAGGAGTGGGAAAGTCGCGACTAAGCGAGGGTTATTAAAAACTAAAATTCGTGAGGCCCTCCGGGGTCGGCTAATTTTGTACTATAAACCCCGACGGAGCGGGATATGGCAGAGGACCCCCCCATTGGGGCGGGTGAATATGTGTTGTGAGATGCTCACTGAGGCGGGCTCTGGCAGAGGACCCCCCCCGATGAGGTGGGTTTTGTAGGCTAGAATTGGCCCTCCAGGGCGGGTATATTTTCAGCCAGATAAATTTTTCTTTCTTCTGACTTTGTTTGCAAGCGTATTAGCCTTAACCTAAGTACCTGAAATCATACATATACCAAAATAAGAGCGAGTATTTTGGAGAATGAGCAAGAAAGATATGTTTTACACAAATGGACTAACTAACTAACTAACAATCCTATAAATTATATAAAATTGACAACTAAGTATCTACTCTGATTACTAGTCTACTGAATTGTAAAATTTGTAAACTAAATACTGAAATACATAAAAATTGGGTTACCTCCCAGTAAGCGCTTGATTTTAAGTCTTTCAGCCTGACTACTCCCTGTTTTATGGCAAATCAGCAAGAGTAATTGAGGTTGCTTGGTGATAGAGGTCACCACCCCAATAATGCTTTAAGCTTTGCCCGTTTACTTTGAAGGTTTCCATCAGATTCTGGCTATTTAATTTAACGTTGTCGTGTGGATAAACTGTTTTGATTGTGAATGGCCCTGACTATCTGGATTTAAGTTTTCCAGGGAACAGTCTCAATCAAGAGTTGTACAATAACACTGCTTGGCCCGGTTCGAACTTCCTGTTCATAATTTTTTGGTCGTGCCACTTCTTGACCTTTTCTTTATACAATTTAGAGTTCTCGTATGCTTGCAGGAGAAATTCATCTAACTCATTAAGTTATAAAAGTCTTTTATCCCTGTTGCTATGAGATCAAAATTTAACTTCTGTATGACCTAATATGCTTTATAATCAAGTTCGACTGGGAGGTGACATGCTTTTCCGTAGACAAGCTGATACGAAGACATACCGATCAGTGTCTTGTATGCTGTGTGATATGCCCATAGAGCGTTATCCAATTTCAGAGACCAATCTTTTCTATTGGGATTCACTATTTTCTCCAAAATCTTTTTCACCTCTCTATTCGAAACTTCTGCTTGGCCACTAGTTTGGGGATGATAAGCAGTAACAATTCTATGGTTGACCCCATATTTAGCCAAGAGAGCTGTGAAATATTTATTGCAAAAGTGACTTCCCTCATCACTAATAATCGTTATTGGGGTGCCAAATCTTGTAAAGATGTTCTTTTACAGAAATTTCAAGATGACTTTGGCATCATTCGTCAGGAATGTTACAGCTTCAACCCACGTAGACACGTAGTCTACTGCCAACAAGATACATAAATTATTAAATGAAGGGAAAGGTCGCATAAAATCAATCCCCCAAACATTAAAAACTTCCACTTCCAGAATCATGTTAAGTGGCATCTCATTCCTTTTAGATATGTTGCCCACCCTTTGACATAGATCAACATTTTTCACAAATTGATGTGCGTCTTTGAACAAGGTCGGCCAATAGAATCCTACTTGAAGGACTTTGGCAGCTATTCTTTCACTTCTATAGTGTTCCCCATATAAGGATGTGTGACACGTGTGCATGATACTATTCATTTCACTTTATGGCACACACCGACGAATCATCTTATCTGCACATTGTCTAAACAAATACGACTCATCCCACATATACTATTTTACATCATGTAAGCATTTCATCTTTTTATGTCGTGTCATGTCTAGAGGAAGGATCTTGCTCACCAAGTAATTGGTAAAATCCACATACCATGGAAATTCAAAACTAATCCCAAATAATTGTTCATCAGAAACGATTCATTGATCACTACTTTATATGCCTTGTCTTTTTTCGGATTCTCTAATCTCGAAAGATGACCAGCTAGCTGATTTTTTGTCCCCTTCCTATCTTTGATTTCTAGGTCAAACTCTAGAAGGAGTAGAATTCAGTGAATTAGTCTAGGCTTTACAACTTTCTTGGAAATTAAATACTTGATAGCTGAATTGTCGATATACATTACAACCTTTGTTCCAATCAGATATGAGAGAAATTTGTCAATGGCATACACAATCGTAATAATTCTTTCTCGATAATTGTGTAATTCAGTTGAGCATCCGTCAGTGTTTTACTTGCATAGTAGATTGCGTGAAATTTTTTATTTTAGCGTTGTCCCAAAACAACCCCTACCACATAATCACTAGCATCACATATCAGTTCAAATGGCATGGTCCAGTCCGGTGCTACGATTACAGGTGTTGTCGTCAATTTCTTCTTTAGCAACTCAAACGCGGAGAAACACTCTTCATCAAATCTGAAATTTACATCATTCTCCAATACACTACATAGTGGTCTTGCAATCTTGGAGTGAAACGTCGGTAGAATCCAGCATGACCGAAAAAATTACGAATCCCTTTAACTGATGTCGGTGGTGGAAGATTTTCAATTATTTCTAATTTCGCACAGTCCACATCCAACCCCTTCCACACATCGTTTAAGTACTATGACCAGATTCTCTAAACAACTGTCAAATGTATCCCCATACACTGAAAAGTCATCCATGAAAACCTCTACATTCCATTCCACCATATCTGAAAAATATTTCCATCATGCATCTCTAAAAAGTTGCCAGTGCATTACACAGTCCTAATGACATCCTTCTAAAGGAAAAGGTGCCATATGGGCATGTGAATGTTATCTTCTCTTGGTCTTTCGATGCAATTACAATCTAATTGTACCCCGAATAGCCATCCAACAAATAGTAGTAATCATGTCCCGCCAATCAATCCAACATCTGATCAACGAAAGGTAAGAGGAAGTGATCATTTCGGGTTGCCTTGTTAAGTTTCCTGTAATCCATGCATACCCTCCATCCGATCACTGTCCGAGTTGGTATTAGCTCATTGTCTTCATTGGTCACAACTATCATACCACCTTTCTTTGGGACACACTGCATTGGGCTCACCCATGAGCTATCTGAGATAGGATAAATTATCCCAGCATCCAGCCATATTAGAATTTCCTTCTTCACTGCCTCTTTCATGATTGGGTTGAGTCTCCGTTGTTGTTCCACTGTGGGGTTTGCATCATCTTCCAAGAGTATCTTGTGCATACAGAATGAAGGGCTTATCCCCTTGATATCATCAATGGTTCATCCTATAGCAAATTTGTACTCTCACTCAACAGCTTACTTTTCTACAAATCGTTAAGTGCAGATGCAATAATAACAGGCAAAGTAGATGAATTACCCAAAAATGCATACCTGAGGTGTTTAAGAAGAGGTTTAAGTTCAAGTGTGGGTGGTTCCTCTAGTGAGGGTTTCATCCATACCGATGATATTTCTGCAAGTTTTAATGGCTCAAACGGAATCTTGAATCTACTCACTCTAGGTAATGCATCCAACATGTGCAAATAATCAATAAACTCGGGATCGTCCATGTCAACTTCTCCCAACAATGTGTTTTCCAACGGGTCTCTATCCATGCCTCGAATCAAATCTTCACTAACCATTTTCTCTATCACAGCCATCCTAAAACATTCTTCCTCATATATAGGGAATTTCATAGCTTTAAAAACATTAAAAGTAATCTCTTGGTATAGAACTCTCATAGTTAACTCTCATATTTTGCACATCAATGAGAGTCCTCCCAGTTGCTAAGAATGGTCTCTCTAAAATAATTGGAATATTCTTATCTTCTTCGTAGTCAAGGATAATGAAGTCCGCTGAAAATATAAACTTATCCACTTTCACCAATATATCTTCCACAATTCCCCCCGGATAAGTAACTGACCTATCCACAAGCTGTAATGAGATGTTCATTGGTTTCGATGCCAGCAATCCCAACTGACTGTAAACTGATAATAGCATGAGATTCACACTTGCACCCAAATCACACAAACATTTGTTGAAGGACATGTTTCCAATAGTGCAAGGAATAGTGAAACTACCTGGATCCATCAACTTCGGAGGCAACTTCCTTTGCAATACCGTGTTGTACTCCTCCGTCAATGCTACAGTCTCATAATCTTCCAATTTCTTCTTCCTTGACAAAATACCCTTCATAAACTTAGCATAACTCAACATCTATTTTAGGGCTTCTGCAAATGGAACATTTATCTGTAGCTTTTTGAAGATTTCTAGAAATTTAAAGATTTTTTATCTAACTTTTGCTTTTGAACCCTTTGTTGAAACGGTGGTGGAGGATAAATAACTGGTACAACATCTGCTTGTTCCTTAGCCACTTGTCTTTCTTCACCCTTTTTTTCTTCAACTACTTGTTTATCACTTTCCTTAACATCTTTCTTCGACTTTTAATTTTCTGCACTTTTCCTATCTAGTTGTTTTCCACTCTGAAGTGTAATAGCTTGACACTTCTCTTGATTTCCCTTGGGATTCTTTTCGGTGTCACTCAGTAAAGACCCTTGAGGTCTATTATTCAAGGCAATCGCAAGCTGTCCCATTTGATTTTCCAGATTTTTAATTGCAGACACCTGAGTTTTCATTGTCGCTTCATTACCTGATATATATTTCAAAAGTAGCTCCTCTAAATCTAACTTCTTCTTATGATGCGGAGCTGACTGTTGGTGCTGATTTTGAAAACCAAGGGGTATGATTGTCGTGGAGCTTGCTGCTGATTCTAATTATTGCTCCATGAAAAGTTGGGATGGTTCCTTGCCCCTAGATTGTAGGTATTCTGATATGGGTTGGGTGGCTGATTATAATTACCCACAAACTGAACTGCTGCTGGATTTATTGCACATTTATCTGTCAGATGTTCCCCCGTATATAATTCACACACATATGATACCTGCTGAACCTGTACTCCCGTGAGGGCATCCATTTTCTTCGATAGTGCAGATATCTGAGCTTCTAAGGCTGTAACCCCATCCACTTCTAACACTCCAGCTGCCATAGGTTGAGTCATCCTTGCAGTTAGCCACTGGTAGTTATTAGCTAGCTGCTGTGACGCCCCCAAAATTAGGTATACATCACCCATCTTGGGTCGTCAGATATAAAGTACAGAATACAAATACAACTTACTAATACAACTATCGTGTACAATACGACAAAACATAAACTGCGAGTTTGAATACAAATATTATCTTCTAGAGAGTATTCATACTCAAAAGGAGTCCTCATTACATTTATTAACACACTATTACATAGAATAGTGAGGACTACTAACTAATACTATCATTCGAACCATCACTCCGTTCCCCGACTTGCCCCAGCTACGTTCTCATTTCCTGAAGAGAACAGTGAAAGAAAGGGTGAGCTCAACTAGCCTAGTAAGAAATATTATGACTAAGATAATGCAGAATAAATTATCTTTAGCCTTCAACAATGTTAAACTGATAAAATATAATAGACATCAAGTTTAACTGCAGCGGAACAAGCAATCCATTAAAAGAGTCAAGTAGAAAATAAACTCTACTATCTTTTATGATTTAAAAGGTTTTTCAACACTGTGATCGCTGGGACTCAGCTTAATAAAATAATCCACATCATCGAATCACCCCTGCACTACGGCTAAGGATATTCGTGTATTCATTAATGGTCATGATCATACCAACAACTGTCCATCAACGCACTACGGGCCAATGAGGACTTTTACCACATCATTTGTAACATTACGGTCATGATTATACCGAATAGTCCCTGGTCATAATCATACCAAGTCCATCTATGCACTACATGCCACAGATGACTTTTAACATTTTATAAACATGAGGATGATGACAATGATATAAGAATTCAATAAAACAAGTTCAAGAATTAATTTATCCAAGAATTAACAACGTCCAAATTGTCAACATGATACTGCTTTGTGGAGTAAAATTCAAGAATGCTTAGAAGAATATTTTCATGAAAAGATACTGGATGAAACGCAATTATCAAGGATATTCCACAAATTTCATGGAGTATAGAAGTCAAAACTTAACCAACTGAGTACAATAAAGAATGGAATAACAAAAGAAATCACCATGCATGCGATAGACTGCACAGACAGGTTATTCCAACACAATAATAAATAATGGAACCAGGTCCGACGTAAACGCACAGACAGGATATTCCGACAGAATAATAAATAATGGAACCAGGTCCGGCGTAAACGCACAGACAGGATATTCCGACAGAATAATAATAAAAACAGAACCAGGTCCGGTGTAAAATACACAGACAGGATGTTCCAACAGAATAATAATAAAAACGGAACCAGGTCCGGTGTAAAACATACAGACAGGATGTTCCAACAGAATAATAGAAGAATGTCACCAAGTATAGGGTAGACCGCGTATACAGGTTATTCCAACAGAATAATAAATAATGAAATAACAACAGTTCTCTTCATGAATAAGAAAGAATAACACCCCTTACCGTTTTAAAGAAGATCTGAAATAAGGAAGTAGTTAAGTAGTAGAATACTCTTCTTCTCTCTCTCTATAGTTTCTCTCTATAGTTTCTCTCTCTAGAGTTCAGTGAATTCGTAAGAAATAATGAAGGAATGAGCTGCTATTTATAGAAAAATAGAATGCATAGTAACTAATCCATGAACGGTCTAGATTGATTACTTTAATCTGACGGTCCATATTTAAAGAACAATCTTTTAAATAAAATATAATATATTCTATTTATAGAATAACTTTAATAAAGTATTTTATTTTATATAAAAAGATGTTTTTGTTTTATTACGTTAATAATACGAATAAAACAAAACGTCATTATCGCTAAATAATTCATATTATTAACTGACAATAATTGAATCAAACTGAGTGACTTCTCACATAAGCATTAATAATCAATATCGTGTGCTACTATGCAACCACACGTATTACTATACTTTTACTACCGAGTAGTTCAACAGTAATAATGGTAAAACTTCTGCCGTTATTTTTAATAAAATATTTTTGTCATTTTCTCAATCCGATAATAATTCCGTTGTGGGGTCCACCAATGATTGTGCCGTTGTACGAATATTCCCTGTTAAAACGAATATTCCCCGACCAATCGAATATTATATAACAACTTGCGTACTTTGCAAAATTATAAATATTACCCACAACTATAACATTATATCAAATTAACTCCATAATATTCAAAAATGATATTTATAGAAAATTCATCTTTATTTATAAAAGTTGGGGTCTTACAACCTCCCCTTCTTATGAAATTTGGCCCTCGAAATTAGGGTACGTACCTGGTATGTCGAAGAGATAAGGATACCTTGATTTCATTTCAGATTCTAACTCCCAAGTCATTTCCTCAACATCGTGGTTTGCTCTACAAAACTTTGACTTGAGGTATAACCTTGGAGCGTAGAATATGTTCCTTCTTATCCAAGATTTGAACAGGAACTTCTTCATACGTCAAATCTTCTGCTATTTCGTCTGATTTTAATTCAATAATGTGGTTCGGGTCATCCACATATTTGCGTAACATGGATATGTGAAAAATGTTATGAACACGAGACATACTTGGCGGTAAAGCGAGTCTATAAGCCACAGTTCCTACTCGATCGAGGATTAAAAATGGACCGATAAATCGAGGATTGAGCTTTCCTCTCTTTCCAAATCTCGTAACTCCTTTCCATGGAGCAACACGTAAGAACACATGATCTCCTACAACAAATTCCACGTCCTTCCGATGAAGATCAGCATAACTCTTTTGTCGATCTTGTGAGGTTTTTATACGTTGTCGGATCGTTTGAATCTTTTCTGTAGTCATACGTACCAACTCTGGTCCCAACAACGTTGCTTCATCCACCTCATCCCAGCATACTGGAGAACGACATTTTCTTCCATACAATGCTTCGAATGGAGCCATGTCAATACTTGCTTGATAACTGTTGTTGTAGGAAAACTCCACTAATGGTAAGAACTTGTCCCAACTTCCCTTGAAGTCAAAGACACAGAGTCTTAATAGATCTTCAAGAGTTTGAATAGTCCTCTCTGATTGTCCATCCATCTGAGGATGATATGCTGAACTAAATCGTAAATCCGTGCCCATAGCTTTTTGTAAACTAACCCAAAATCGTGAAGTGAATCTTGGGTCTCGGTCAGAAACAATGGATACTGGCATACCATGCAGTCTTATAATCTCGTTTATATACATACGAGCAAGACGTTCAAGTGTATAAGTTTCTCGTATCGGTAAGAAATGAGCAGACTTGGTCAATCTATCAACAATGACCCAAATCGCATCATTACCTTGAGAAACCCTAGGAAGACCGGTAACGAAATCCATGGTAATGTGCTCCCACTTCCATTTTGGAATCTCAAGTGGTTGCAATGGACCTTTTGGTACTTGTTGCTCCGCTTTGACTCGTTGATAAGTTAAACACCTCAAGATAAACAGCGCTATCTCTCTCTTCATATTGCTCCACCAAAATGTATGACGAAGATCATGATACATTTTGGTACTTCCAGGATGGATTGTAAACGGTGTGTTGTGCGCCTCCATCATAATTTTATACTTTAAATCAGGGTCGTTAGGAACACAAAGTCTGGAGTTGACTCGAAGTATTCCTTCTTCATCGATTCTTGCTTCCGGCATAGCACCTTCTTGCACTTTCTTCCTCATACGCATCAGCTCCAGGTCTGTAGCTTGAGAAGCTTTAACTTTATCGATTAAAGTTGGTTCTACTCATATATTCGCCATCATCACATGGGTCCCTGGAGTCTTTAACTCTATCTCCATCCTTTGCAAGTCACACAAAATGGGGCTTTGTGTTGACAATATTGCACTCATACTTGCATATGATCTTCTACTCAATGCGTCAGCTACCACGTTCGCTTTTCCCAAATGGTATTGAATGGTATGATCATAATCTTTCAACAGTTCAAGCCAACGTCGTTGTCGCATGTTGAGTTCCTTTTGAGTGAAGAAATATTTAAGGCTTTTATGATCCGTAAAGATCTCCACCTTCTCCCCATACAAGTAATGCCTCCAAATTTTAAGTGCAAAGACAACAGCTTCCAACTCTAGATCATGAGTAGGATAATTCCTCTCATATTCCTTAAGTTGTCTTGATGAATAGGCTATGACTTTTTCATGTTGCATGAGAACGCATCCCAACCCTTTGCTCGAAGCATGAATGTAGATGACAAATCCCTCCGAGCCAGATGGTATTGTTAGAACAGGTGCTGAAATGAGTCTCCTCTTGAGTTCTTGAAAACTCTTCTCACATTCTTTGCTCCAACCGAACTTTGTATCTTTTCGAGTCAGCTGAGTTAATGGAGTAGCGATTCGAGAAAATCCTTCCTCGAATCTCCGATAATAACCAGCCAAACCAAGAAAGCTACGTACTTTGGTCACTGATTTAGGTTGCTCCCAGCTTTGAATAGCTTCAATCTTCGCTAGGTCAACCGATATTCCACGACTTGATACTACGTGCCCAAGGAATGCTACCTCCTCCAGCCAGAACTCGCATTTCTTTAACTTGGCATAAAGCTTGTATTCACGAAGCTTTTGGAGTACCAGCCTCAAGTGTTGCTTATGATCTTCACGACTTTTGGAATAAATAAGGATGTCATCAATAAAGACGACCACAAAGTGATCTAAATATTCCTTGAATACCCGGTTCATCATATCCATGAAGGCAGCAGGAGCATTAGTCAATCTAAAGGACATGACTAGGAATTAATAATGCCCGTACCGAGTTCTAAAAGCCGTCTTTGGAATATCCTCAGTTCTAACCTTCAGCTGATGATATCTAGAACGAAGATCGATCTTTGAAAAGAATTGTGCTCCTTGTAACTGGTCAAACAGGTCATCAATACGTGGTAATGGGTACCTGTTTTTGATGGTGACATGATTCAACTCCCGATAATCAATACAAAGTCGCATACTTCCATATTTCTTCTTCACGAATAGAACAGGAGCACCCCAAGGAGAAGTACTAGGACGAATAAAGCCAATGTCTAACAATTCCTGTAGTTGGATCTTTAACTCCTGAAGTTCAATAGGAGCCATTCGATATGGGGCTTTGGAAATGGGTTTTGTACCGAGTTCAAGGTCGATACAAATTTTAATTTCACGCTCTGGGGGTAGGCCAAGAAGTTCTTCAGGGAATACGTCAGGAAATTTATTAACAATAGAAATATCATTCAAAACTGACGTATTTTTGTTTAGATCCGTGACATGAGCTAAGAAAGCTTGACATCCGTTTTTCAATAAACGAATAGCTTTATGGCTTGAGATGACAGCGATTGATTTTAATGGTTTGGTTGCTTGAATTCGCATAATAGGTCGATTAGGAATATGAAAGCTAACAACCTTACGAAAACAATCAATTTTTGCATGATGAGTAGTTAACCAATCAATCCCTAGAATCACGTCAAATGCAAGTATTTTTAATGAAATCAGATCGACAGGTAATTTGTGGGTACCAACTTGAACCAAACAAGACTTATAAACCGTAGATGTAATGAAGGTTTCTCCCAATGGAGTTTCAACAGATAAGTCAAAGTCTAATTTCTCCGGAATCAAATTTAATCGATGAGCGCAAGTAGGAGAAATAAAAGAATGGGTAGAACCGGTATCAAATAAAGTATAGACTTCGTTAGAGTTTATGATAAGCTTACCCGTGATGACCTCATTCGGGTTTCTTGCTTTCTGGGAGGTCACAATAAACGCTTTCCCTTGCACTACCGGTGTTGACTTTTCTGGGACGGCCTTTGGTGTCTCCATCTTGGCTGAACTTATTTTTGGTAAACGACAAAATCGAGCTAAATGACCTTCTCTTCCACAATTATAACATGCTTTAGATGGCATTGCGCAGTTTGGACTGATGTGCCCCTCCCCTCCGTATTTGAAACATATGATAGGTGGTCGTTCTCCTTCCTTAACAACGGGTGCTGGTGCTGACATCTTTCCATCATTGTTGAATCTCCTCTTCTTGAAATGACCATTCTTATTATTTTAGCCCTGATTACCACCGAAGTGGTTACCATTTCTGGCCTGTTAATTCCCTCCACGCTTGTTGTCACTGCTTCGATGATTGCTCTCACTGGTATTATCGTTTTGTCGACTGCTCTCTTTTGGTTGCATTGACTCGTTATCGCGCTCCACTAACTGAGCCCTATTCACAACATCTGAATACAAACATAGTTTATGAGAAATAAGATGTTGACGTATCTCAGGTTTCAAACCTCGTAAAAATATTCGTGTCATTTGCTCTTTATTATCCACCTAGTGGGACGCAAACCGGGACAACTCAGCAAATTTAGCCTCATACTGCGACACGGTCATATTATTCTGCTCCAATTTGATGAACTCCACCTCCTTCATGTGACGAACACTTTCGGGAAAGTATTTGTCATTGAACAGCTCTTGGAACTTCTCCCAAGACATCTTCAGTGCGGCAGGTTGAGTACGCTTAATCGATTCCCACCAGTAATCTGCCTCTCCTCGCAACATAAAGGCGGCAAAGAGAACCTTTTACTCCTCGGAGCATCCCAAGACATCAAATATCTTGGTAATCTGCTTTATCCATGTTTCCGCTATAAGTGGTTTTGGCTCTCCCTTAAACTCTGGTGGTCCCAGCTCCTTAAATTGTTTAGCGGTGACCGTCTGAGAGTTTTCAGTGTTTCCACCTATATTTTGGACAGGAGCCGCTCTCTCCAGCTGTTGCATGAACTGCATAAAGTTTCTGAACATTCCATCATTCATCATCTGGTCAGTGTTGTTGTTTACATGAGGATTGTCACCTTCCTGGTGCACATTATCCTGATTATTGATATGTGGTGAATCAACAGTCGCCTGTGCTCCATTGCTATTCTCAACATTCTCAGATACCATTTTCAGATACTGCCACAAAATAAAAGTTAATTGATATGTCATATATTATCCTTATATTATGACCGACCAATTAAATATCATGCAAATAAACTTAGGTAGGTCATACTAGCGAAGGAATTCCCCGTCTCTCCCCTCCTAGTTCTATTCTCACATCTTAGCCAGGGATCATATCCCTAAGCTCTGATACCAACTGTGACGCCCCCAAAATTAGGTATACATCACCCATCTTGGGTCGTCAGATACAAAGTACAGAATACAAATACAACTTACTAACACAACTGTCGTGTACAATACGACAAAACATAAACTGCGAGTTTGAATACAAATATTATCTTCTAGAGAGTATTCATACTCAAAAGGAGTCCTCATTACATTTATTAACACACTATTACATAGAATAGTGAGGACTACTAACTAATACTATCATTCGAACTATCACTCCGTTCCCCGACTTGCCCCAGCTGCGTTCTCATTTCCTGAAGAGAACAGTGAAAGAAAGGGTGAGCTCAACTAGCCCAGTAAGAAATATTATGACTAAGATAATGCAGAATAAATTATCATTAGCCTTCAACAATGTTAAACTGATAAAATATAATAGACATCGAGTTTAACTGCAGCGGAACAAGCAATCCATTAAAAGAGTCAAGTAGAAAATAAACTCTACTATCTTTTATGATTTAAAAGGTTTTTCAACACTGTGATCGCTGGGACTCAGCTTAATAAAATAATCCACATCATCGAATCACCCCTGCACTACGGCAAAGGATATTTGTGTATTCATTAATGGTCATGATCATGCTAACAACTGTCTATCAACGCACTACGGGCCAATGATGACTTTTACCACATCATTTGTAACATTACGGTCATGATTATACCGAATAATCCCTGGTCATAATCATACCAAGTCCATCTATGCACTACAGGCCACAGATGACTTTTAATATTTTATAAACATGAGGATGATGACAATGATATAAGAATTCAATAAAACAAGTTCAAGAATTAATTTATCCAAGAATTAACAACGTCCAAATTGTCAACATGATACTGCTTTGTGCAGTAAAATTCAAGAATGCTTAGAAGAATATTTTCATGAAAAGATACTGGATGAAACGCAATTATAAAGGATATTCCACAAATTTCATGGAGTATAGAAGTCAAAACTTAACCAACTGAGTACAATAAAGAATGGAATAACAAAAGAAATCACCATGCATGCGATAGACCGCACAGACAGGTTATTCCAACAGAATAATAAATAATGGAACCAGGTCCGGCGTAAACGCACAGACAGGATATTCCGACAGAATAATAAATAATGGAACCAGATCCGGTGTAAAACACACAGACAGGATGTTCCAACAAAATAATAATAAAAACGGAACCAGGTCCGGTGTAAAATACACAGACAGGATGTTCCAACAGCATAATAATAAAAACGGAACCAGGTCCGGTGTAAAATACACAGACAGGATGTTCCAACAGAATAATAGAAGAATGTCACCAAGTATAGGGTAGACCGCGTATACAGGTTATTCCAACAGAATAATAAATAATGAAATAACAACAGTTCTCTTCATGAATAAGAAAGAATAACACCCCTTACCGTTTTAAAGAAGAGCTGAAATAAGAAAATAGTTAAGTAGCAGAATACTCTTCTTCTCTCTCTCTATAATTTATCTCTATAGTTTCTCTCTCTAGAGTTAAGTTAATTCGTAAGAAATAATGAAGGAATGAGCTGCTATTTATAGAAAAATAGAATGCATAGTAACTAATCCATGAACGGTCCAGATTGATTACTTTAATCTGACGGTCCATATTTAAAGAAAAATCTTTTAAATAAAATATAATATGTAAGACCCCAACTTTTATAAATAAAGATGAATTTTCTATAAATATCATTTTTGAATATTATGGAGTTAATTTGATATAATGTTATAGTTGTGGGTAATATTTATAAATTTTGTAAAGTACGCAAGTTGTTATATAATATTCGATTGGTCGGGGAATATTCGTTTTAACAGAGAATATTCGTACAACGGCACAATCATTGGTGGACCCCACAACAGAATTATTGTCGGATTGAGAAAACGACAAAAATATTTTATTAAAAATAACGGCGGAAGTTTTACCATTGATACTATTGAACTACTCGGTAGTAAAAGTACAGTAATACATGTGGTTGCATAGTAGCACACGGTATTGATTATTAATGCTTATGTGAGAAGTCACTCAGTTTGATTCAATTATTGTCAGTTAATAATATGAATTATTTAGCGATAATGACGTTTTGTTTTATTCGTATTATTAACGTAATAAAACAGAAACATCTTTTTATATAAAACAGAATACTTTATTAAAGTTATTCTATAAATAGAATATATTATATTTTATTTAAAAGATTTTTCTTTAAATATGGACCGTCAGATTAAAGTAATCAATCTGGACCGTTCATGGATTAGTTACTACGCATTCTATTTTTCTATAAATAGTAGCTCATTCCTTCATTATTTCTTACGAATTCACTGAACTCTAGAGAGAGAAACTATGGAGAGAGAGAAGAAGAGTATTCTGCTACTTAACTACTTCCTTATTTCAGCTCTTCTTTAAAACGGTAAGGGGTGTTATTCTTTCTTATTCATGAAGAAAACTGTTGTTATTCTATTTCTTATTATTCAGTTGGAATAACCTGTATACGCGGTCTACCCTATACTTGGTGACATTCTTCTATTATTCTGTTAGAACATCCTGTCTGTGTGTTTTACATCGGACCTGGTTCCGTTTTTATTATTATTCTGTTCGAACATCTTGTCTGTGTGTTTTACACCGGACCTGGTTTCGTTTTTATTATTATTCTGTTAGAACATCCTGTCTGTGTATTTTACACCGGACCTGGTTCCGTCTTTATTATTATTCTGTTGGAACATCCTGTCTGTGTGTTTTACACCAGACCTGGTTCTGTTTTTATTATTATTCTGTTGGAACATCATGTCTGTGTGTTTTACACCGGACCTGGTTCTGTTTTTATTATTATTCTGTTGGAACATCCTGTCTGTGTGTTTTACACCGGACCTGGTTCCGTCTTTATTATTATTCTGTTGGAACATCCTGTCTGTGTGTTTTACACCGGACCTGGTTCCATCTTTATTATTATTCTGTCGGAATATCCTGTCTGTGCGTTTACGCCGGACCTGGTTCCATTATTTATTATTCTGTTGGAATAACCTGTCTGTGCGGTCTATCGCATGCATGGTGATTTCTTTTGTTATTCCATTCTTTATTATACTCAGTTGGTTAAGTTTTGACTTCTATACTCCATGAAATTAGTGGAATATCCTTGATAATTGCGGTTCATCCAGTATCTTTTCATGAAAATATTCTTCTAAGCATTCTTGAATTTTACTCCACAAAGCAGTATCATGTTGACAATTTGGACGTTGTTAATTCTTGGATAAATTAATTCTTGAACTTGTTTTATTGAATTCTTATATCATTGTCATCATCCTCATGTTTATAAAATGTTGAAAGTCATCTGTGGCCTGTAGTGCATAGATGGACTTGGTATGATTATGACCAGGGATTATTCGGTATAATCATGACCGTAATGTTACAAATGATGTGGTAAAAGTCCTCATTGGCCCGTAGTGCATTGATGGACAGTTGTTGGCATGATCATGACCATTAATGAATACACGAATATCCTTGGCCGTAGTGCAGGGGTGATTCGATGATGTGGATTATTTTATTAAGCTGAGTCCCAGCGATAACAGTGTTGAAAAACCTTTTAAATCATAAAAGATAGTAGAGTTTATTTTCTACTTGACTCTTTTAATGGATTGCTTGTTCCGCTGCAGTTAAACTTGATGTCTATTATATTTTATCAGTTTAACATTGTTGAAGGCTAATGATAATTTATTCTGCATTATCTTAGTCATAATATTTCTTACTGGGCTAGTTGAGCTCACCCTTTCTTTCACTGTTCTCTTCAGGAAATGAGAACGTAGCTGGGGCAAGTCGGGGAACGGAGTGATGGTTCGAATGATAGTATTAGTTAGTAGTCCTCACTATTCTATGTAATAGTGTGTTAATAAATGTAATGAGGACTCCTTTTGAGTATGAATACTCTCTAGAAGATAATATTTGTATTCAAACTCACAGTTTATGTTTTGTCGTATTGTACACGACAGTTGTATTAGTAAGTTGTATTTGTATTCTGTACTTGTATCTGACGACCCAAGATGGGTGATGTATACCTAATTTTGGGGGCGTCACAGTTGGTATCAGAGCTTAGGGATATGATCCCTGGCTAAGATGTGAGAATAGAACTAGGAGGGGAGAGACGGGGAATTCCTTCGCTAGTATGACCTACCTAAGTTTATTTGCATGGTATTTAATTGGTCGGTCATAATATAAGGATAATATATGACATATCAATTAACTTTTATTTTGTGGCAGTATCTGAAAATGGCATCTGAGAATGTTGAGAATAGCAATGGAGCACAGGCGACTGTTGATTCACCACATATCAATAATCAGGATAATGTGCATCAGGAAGGTGACAATCCTCATGCAAACAACAACACTGACCAGATGATGAATGATGGAATGTTCAGAAACTTTATGCAGTTCATGCAACAGCAGGCGAGAGCGGCTCCTGTCCAAAATATAGGTGGAAACACTGAAAACTCTCGGACGGTCACCGCTAAACAGTTCAAGGAGCTGGGACCACCAGAGTTTAAGGGAGAGCCAAAACCACTTATAGCGGAAACATGGATAAAGCAGATTACCAAGATATTTGATGTCTTGGGATGCTCCGAGGAGCAAAAGGTTCCCTTTGCCGCCTTTATGTTGCGAGGAGAGGCAGATTACTGGTGGGAATCGATTAAGCGTACTCAACCTGCCGCACTGAAGATGTCTTGGGAGAAGTTCCAAGAGCTGTTCAATGACAAATACTTTCCCGAAAGTGTTCGTCACATGAAGGAGGTGGAGTTCATCAAATTGGAGCAGAATAATATGACCGTGTCGCAGTATGAGGCTAAATTTGCTGAGTTATCCCGGTTTGCGTCCCACTTGGTGGATAATGAAGAGCGAATGACGCGAATGTTTTTACGAGGTTTGAAACCTGAGATACGTCAACATCTTATTTCTCATAAACTGTGTTTGTATTCAGATGTTGTGAATAGGGCTCAGTTAGTGGAGCGCGATAACGAGTCAACGCAACCAAAAGAGAGCAGTCGGCAAAATGATAATACCAGTGAGAGCAGTCATCGAAGCGGTGACAACAAGCGTGGAGGGAATCAACAGGCCAGAAATGGTAACCACTTCGGTGGTAATCAGGGCCAAAACAATAAGAATGGTCATTTCAAGAAGAGGAGATTCAACAATGATGGAAAGACGTCAGCACCAGCACCCGTTGTTAAGGAAGGAGAACGACCACCTATCATATGTTTCAAATGCGGAGGGGAGGGGCACATCAGTCCAAACTGCGCGATGCCGTCTAAAGCATGTTATAATTGTGGAAGAGAAGGTCATTTAGCTCGATTTTGTCGTTTACCAAAAATAAGTTCAGCCAAGATGGAGACACCAAAGGCCGTCCCAGAAAAGTCAAAATCGGTAGTGCAAGGGAGAGCGTTTGTTGTGACCTCCCAGAAAGCAAGGAACCCGAATGAGGTCATCACGGGTAAGCTTATCATAAACTCTAACGAAGTCTATACTTTATTTGATACCGGTTCTACCCATTCTTTTATTTCTCCTACTTGCGCTCATCGATTAAATTTGATTCCGGAGAAATTAGACTTTGACTTATCTGTTGAAACTCCATTGGGAGAAACCTTCATTACATCCACGGTTTATAAGTCTTGTTTGGTTCAAGTTGGTACCCACACATTACCTGTCGATCTATTTCATTAAAAATACTTGCATTTGACGTGATTCTAGGGATTGATTGGTTAACTACTCATCATGCAAAAATTGATTGTTTTCGTAAGGTTGTTAGCTTTCATATTCCTAATCGACCTATTATGCGAATTCAAGCAACCAAACCATTAAAATCAATCGCTGTCATCTCAAGCCATAAAGCTATTCGTTTATTGAAAAACGGATGTCAAGCTTTCTTAGCTCATGTCACGGATCTAAACAAAAATACGTCAGTTTTGAATGATATTTCTATTGTTAATAAATTCCCTGACGTATTCCCTGAAGAACTTCCTGGCCTACCCCCAGAGCGTGAAATTGAATTTTGTATCGACCTTGAACCCGGTACAAAACCCATTTCCAAAGCCCCATATCGAATGGCTCCTATTGAACTTCAGGAGTTAAAGATCCAACTGCAGGAATTGTTAGACATTGGCTTTATTCGTCCTAGTACTTCTCCTTGGGGTGCTCCTGTTCTATTCGTGAAGAAGAAAGATGGAAGTATGCGACTTTGTATTGATTATCGGGAGTTGAATCATGTCACCATCAAAAATAGGTACCCATTGCCACGTATTGATGACCTGTTTGACCAGTTGCAAGGAGCACAATTCTTTTCAAAGATCGATCTTCGTTCTGGATATCATCAGCTGAAGGTTAGAACTGAGGATATTCCAAAGACGGCTTTTAGAACTCGGTACGGGCATTATGAATTCCTAGTCATGTCCTTTGGATTGACTAATGCTCCTGCTGCCTTCATGGATATGATGAACCGGGTATTCAAGGAATATTTGGATCACTTTGTGGTCGTCTTTATTGATGACATCCTTATTTATTCCAAAAGCCGTGAAGATCATGAGCAACACTTGAGGCTGGTACTCCAAAAGCTTCGTGAATACAAGCTTTATGCCAAGTTGAAGAAATGCGAGTTCTGGCTGGAGGAGGTAGCATTCCTTGGGCACGTAGTATCAAGTCGTGGAATATCGGTTGACCCGGCAAAGATTGAAGCTATTCAAAGCTGGGAGCAACCTAAATCAGTGACCGAAGTACGTAGCTTTCTTGGTTTAGCTGGTTATTATCGGAGATTCGTGGAAGGATTTTCTCGAATCGCTACTCCATTAACTCAGCTGACTCGGAAAGATACAAAGTTCGGTTGGAGCGAAGAATGTGAGCAGAGTTTTCAAGAACTCAAGAGGAGACTCATTTCAGCACCTGTTCTAACAATACCATCTGGCTCGGAGGGATTTGTCATCTACAGTGATGCTTCGAGCAAAGGGTTGGGATGCGTTCTCATGCAACATGAAAAGTCATAGCCTATGCATCAAGACAACTCAAGGAATATGAGAGGAATTATCCTACTCATGATCTAGAGTTGGCAGCTGTTGTCTTTGCACTTAAAATTTGGAGGCATTACTTGTATGGGGAGAAGGTGGAGATCTTTACGGATCATAAAAGCCTCAAATATTTCTTCACTCAAAAGGAACTCAACATGCGACAACGACGTTGGCTTGAACTGTTGAAAGATTATGATCATACCATTCAATACCATCCTGGAAAAGCGAACGTGGTAGCTGACGCATTGAGTAGAAGATCATATGCAAGTACGAGTGCGATATTGTCAACACAAAGGCCCATTTTGTGTGACTTGCAAAGGATGGAGATAGAGTTAAAGACTCCAGGGACCCATGTGATGATGGCGAATATACGAGTAGAACCGACTTTAATCGATAAAGTTAAAGCTGCTCAAGCTACAGACCTGGAGCTGATGCGTATGAGGAAGAAAGTGCAAGAAGGTGCTATGCCGGAAGCAAGAATCGATGAAGAAGGAATACTTCGAGTCAACTCCAGACTTTGTGTTCCTAACAACCCTGATTTAAAGTATGAAATCATGATGGAGGCGCACAACACACCGTTTGCAATCCATCCTGGAAGTACCAAAATGTATCATGATCTTCGTCATACATTTTGGTGGAGCAATATGAAGAGAGAGATAGCGTTGTTTATCTCAAGGTGTCTAACTTGTCAACGAGTCAAAGCGGAGCATCAAGTACCAAAAGGTCCATTGCAACCACTTGAAATTCCAGAATGGAAGTGGGAGCACATTACCATGGATTTCGTTACCGGTCTTCCTAAGGTTTCTCAAGGTATAGATGCGATTTGGGTCATTGTTGATAGATTGACCAAGTCTGCTCATTTCTTACCGATACGAGAAACTTATACACTTGAACGTCTTGCTCGTATGTACATAAATGAGATTGTAAGACTGCATGGTATGCCAGTATCCATAGTTTCTGATCGAGACCCAAGATTCACTTCACGATTTTGGGTTAGTTTACAAAAGCTATGGACAATCAGAGAGGACTATTCAAACTCTAGAAGATTTATTAAGACTCTGTGTCTTTGACTTCAAGGGAAGTTGGGACAAGTTCTTACCATTGGTGGAGTTTTTCTACAACAACAGTTATCAAGCAAGTATTGGCATGGCTCCATTCGAAGCATTGTATGGAAGAAAATGTCGTTCTCCAGTATGCTGGGATGAGGTGGGTGAAGCAACGTTGTTGGGACCGGAGTTGGTACGTATGACTACAGAAAAGATTCAAACGATCCGACAACGTATAAAAACCTCACAAGATCGACAAAAGAGTTATGCTGATCTTCATCGAAAGGACGTGGAATTTGATGTAGGAGATCATGTGTTCTTACGTGTTGCTCCATGGAAAGGAGTTACGAGATTTGGAAAAGAGGAAAGCTCAATCCTCGATTCATCGGTCCATTTTTAATCCTCGATCGAGTAGGAACTGTGGCTTATAGACTCGCTTTACCGCCAAGTATGTCTCGTGTTCATAACGTTTTTCACATATCCATGTTACGCAAATATGTGGAAGACCCGAACCACATTATTGAGTTAGAACCGGACGAAATAGCGGAGGATTTGACGTATGAAGAAGTTCCTGTTCAAATCTTGGATAAGAAGGAACATATTCTACGCTCCAAGGTTATACCTCAAGTCAAAGTTTTGTGGAGAAACCACGATGTTGAGGAAATGACTTGGGAGTTAGAATCTGAAATGAAATCAAGGTATCCTTACCTCTTCGACATACCAGGTACGTACCCTAATTTCGAGGGCGAAATTTCATAAGAAGGGGAGGTTGTAAGACCCCAACTTTTATAAATAAAGATGAATTTTCTATAAATATCATTTTTGAATATTATGGAGTTAATTTGATATAATGTTATAGTTGTGGGTAATATTTATAAATTTTGCAAAGTACGCAAGTTGTTATATAATATTCGATTGGTCGGGGAATATTCGTTTTAACAGGGAATATTCGTACAACGGCACAATCATTGGTGGACCCCACAACAGAATTATTGTCGGATTGAGAAAACGACAAAAATATTTTATTAAAAATAACGGTGGAAGTTTTACCATTGATACTGTTGAACTACTCGGTAGTAAAAGTACAGTAATACGTGTGGTTGCATAGTAGCACACGGTATTGATTATTAATGCTTATGTGAGAAGTCACTCAGTTTGATTCAATTATTGTCAGTTAATAATATGAATTATTTAGCGATAATGACGTTTTGTTTTATTCGTATTATTAACGTAATAAAACAGAAACATCTTTTTATATAAAACAGAATACTTTATTAAAGTTATTCTATAAATAGAATATATTATATTTTATTTAAAAGATTTTTCTTTAAATATGGACCGTCAGATTAAAGTAATCAATCTGGACCGTTCATGGATTAGTTACTATGCATTCTATTTTTCTATAAATAGCAGCTCATTCCTTCATTATTTCTTACGAATTCACTGAACTCTAGAGAGAGAAACTATAGAGAGAAACTATAGAGAGAGAGAAGAAGAGTATTCTGCTACTTAACTACTTCCTTATTTCAGCTCTTCTTTAAAACGGTAAGGGGTGTTATTCTTTCTTATTCATGAAGAGAACTGTTGTTATTCCATTTCTTATTATTCTGTTGGAATAACCTGTATACGCGGTCTACCCTATACTTGGTGACATTCTTCTATTATTCTGTTGGAACATCCTGTCTGTGTATTTTACACCGGACCTGGTTCCGTTTTTATTATTATTCTGTTGGAACATCCTGTCTGTGTGTTTTACACCGGACCTGGTTCCGTTTTTATTATTATTCTGTTGGAACATCCTGTCTGTGTGTTTTACACCGGACCTAGTTCCGTCTTTATTATTATTCTGGTGGAACATCCTGTCTGTGTGTTTTACACCAGACCTGGTTTCGTTTTTATTATTATTCTGTTGGAACATCCTGTCTGTGTGTTTTACACCGGACCTGGTTCCGTTTTTATTATTATTCTGTTGGAACATCCTGTCTGTGTGTTTTACACCGGACCTGGTTCCGTCTTTATTATTATTATGTTGGAACATCCTGTCTGTGTGTTTTACACCGGACCTGGTTCCGTCTTTATTATTATTCTGTCAGAATATCCTGTCTGTGCGTTTACGCCGGACCTGGTTCTATTATTTATTATTCTGTTGGAATAACCTGTCTGTGCGGTCTATCGCATGCCGGGTGATTTCTTTTGTTATTCCATTCTTTATTATACTCAGTTGGTTAAGTTTTGACTTCTATACTCCATGAAATTAGTGGAATATCCTTGATAATTGCGGATCATCCAGTATCTTTTCATGAAAATATTCTTCTAAATATTCTTGAATTTTACTCCACAAAGCAGTATCATGTTGACAATTTGGACGTTGTTAATTCTTGGATAAATTAATTCTTGAACTTGTTTTATTGAATTCTTATATCATTGTCATCATCCTCATGTTTATAAAATGTTGAAAGTCATCTGTGGCCTGTAGTGCATAGATGGACTTGGTATGATTATGACCAGGGATTATTCGGTATAATCATGACCGTAATGTTACAAATGATGTGGTAAAAGTCCTCATTGGCCCGTAGTGCATTGATGGACAGTTGTTGGCATGATCATGACCATTAATGAATACACGAATATCCTTGGCCGTAGTGCAGGGGTGATTCGATGATGTGGATTATTTTATTAAGCTGAGTCCCAGCGATAACAGTGTTGAAAACCTTTTAAATCATAAAAGATAGTAGAGTTTATTTTCTACTTGACTCTTTTAATGGATTGCTTGTTCCGCTGCAGTTAAACTTGATGTCTATTATATTTTATCAGTTTAACATTGTTGAAGGCTAATGATAATTTATTCTGCATTATCTTAGTCATAATATTTCTTACTGGGCTAGTTGAGCTCACCCTTTCTTTCACTGTTCTCTTCAGGAAATGAGAACGTAGCTGGGGCAAGTCGGGGAACGGAGTGATGGTTCGAATGATAGTATTAGTTAGTAGTCCTCACTATTCTATGTAATAGTGTGTTAATAAATGTAATCAGGACTCCTTTTGAGTATGAATACTCTCTAGAAGATAATATTTGTATTCAAACTCACAGTTTATGTTTTGTCGTATTGTACACGACAGTTGTATTAGTAAGTTGTATTTGTATTCTGTACTTCGTATCTGACGACCCAAGATGGGTGATGTATACCTAATTTTGGGGCGTCACATAATATATTCTATTTATAGAATAACTTTAATAAAGTATTTTGTTTTATATAAAAAGATGTTTCTGTTTTATTACGTTAATAATACGAATAAAACAAAACGTCATTATCGCTAAATAATTCATATTATTAACTGACAATAATTGAATCAAATTGAGTGACTTCTTACATAAGCATTAATAATCAATACCGTGTGCTACTATGCAACCACACGTATTACTGTAATTTTACTACCGAGTAGTTCAACAGTAACAATGGTAAAACTTCCGCCGTTATTCTTAATAAAATATTTTTGTCGTTTTCTCAATCCGACAATAATTCCGTTGTGGGGTCCACCAATGATTGTGCCGTTGTACGAATATTCTCTGTTAAAACGAATATTCCCCGACCAATCAAATATTATATAACAACTTGCGTACTTTGCAAAATTTATAAATATTACCCACAACTATAACATTATATCAAATTAACTCCATAATATTCAAAAAATGATATTTATAGAAAATTCATCTTTATTTATAAAAGTTGGGGTCTTACAGCTGTCATAGTCTCAATCAAATCATATGTCTCCTCAAACCTCTTAGCCATAAATGTTCCTCCTGACGCTGCGTCTATGCTAGTCCAAAGATTACTATTCAACCCATTATAAAAGGTGTTCATCTGCAACCACTTGGGTAATTCGTGATGTGAAAATTTCCTTAATAACTTTTTATACCTCTCCTAAGCTTCATACAGTGATTCCCCATGCTATTGTTCAAATGTCGTAATCTCATTCCTCATTTTTGCTATTTTCATCGGTGGGAAGAATTTTGCTAAGAACTTTTGAGCCAAGTCATCCCAAGTAGTAATTGAACCTACTGGTAATGATTGTAGCCAACTCTTTGCCTTATCTCTCGGTGTGAATGGAAACAAACGAAGTCTCACTACATCATCCATCGTTATACTTGAAGGTATCACATATTTCTAGAAAGCTCACAAGATGCTCATTCGAATCTTCGTTAGCCAAACTCCCAAACTGGATCGAGTTCTGAATCATATGTTTCGTACCAAGCTTTATCTCAAAGTTGTTAACAGTAATCTCAAGTCTGGTAATACTCAAATGAATCTCGATTACCCTTGGTGTGACATAATCCCACAGTTCTTTCTAATCATCCGTAGCCATTGTCTCTTATTGTTCTAAGTTCTATCTAGTCTCTTTTATCCACTTACTAAACCACTGAAACTTTCCCTCGATATCGTTTTCGTAAGGTGCTAAGTCTAGCTTCTTTGATCTAGTTTACATGTACTATTCAAGAGAACCTGATGTTAGGTTTTGTGAAAATCAAAGTTGCAATCAAATTACAAAATTAGCGGAAGCATAATAAAATCATATTTTAAAATTTTTCACAAACCAATTACCCAGATC
Organism: Panax notoginseng; assembly: GCA_016801055.1. Classification (NCBI taxonomy): domain Eukaryota; kingdom Viridiplantae; phylum Streptophyta; class Magnoliopsida; order Apiales; family Araliaceae; genus Panax; species Panax notoginseng. Next base: position 48,437,941 of record CM029017.1, read on the forward strand.
ATCCTTTATGCATATTATTAATTAAAACGAAGAACAAGAAATTATGAAATCATACCCTTGTAGAAACGAGCTTCCTCATGTACGAGTTCACCTCCTACTTCTCCGCGATCTTCTTGAATCTCTGTGTAGATTCCTTCATTTGATCAATGTAAGCCACCCAAGTGTATGGCCTCTAGAGGTGATCCACCAAGGAAGAAGAATTTTTAAGAAGAAGAGTGTATTGGCTCAAACCCTAGTTTTTCCTATCTCTATAGAAAAGGGGCGTACTCTCCAACTCTTGGAATTACGTATATCTGATATCTGATATAAGACTCCTCTTATAAAGATATCAGGTAACCCTATTTTATTAAAATAAGGTATTATTTATTTAATTAAACTCTTTTAATTAAATGAGCTCCCTAATCTTATTAGGGATAATTAATTAAACTCCTTTAACTAATTTTCCCTCCTAATCCTATTAGGAATAAATGAGAGTACTTATATTAAATTAATTCTAAACTCTTTTAGAAATTAAAATAATAATAATTGTAATAATATTAATAAGACTCCTCTTATTAATTTATATTTAATATTTTTAAAATATTAAATAATAAATATTAAGCTATTTAATTTATTCTATCACCGTAGATTAAATTAAATATACTTAACATATTATTACGATTATGCCATTAACTTCTTAAATAATTATTCTTCCTTTTATGGTGTGACCTTTTAGGTTCTCCATATTAAACCGGTTGTGAATAAATCAATTAGAACAATTCTAATCTTATTTAAATAAATAAAGTAAACAATTAATTTATTTAAATAAATAATATTTATTCTACAATAGGGATAAGCCTCCCTAGCGATCAACGATTTTCTAGATAATATAGATTTCAACATTAATCATAAAAGAACCTTTGAGTTAATAGTTACCGTACAATTCAATCCTTCCACCATACAATGTCTCAATTAAATATAAGACATGGAATTACTGTCAAGTCTTATTTTATTTAATTATATGTATTTCGATTCCTAAATGCACAACTCCTAATGAATGCAAATTAGAAACTACTTTTTAATTTCATTCCACCTTGGCCAAGGATTCCTGGGTTGTCATTTATCGAATCACATAGGACATTTCTCTTCTTTTACTAGAAGTGATAGATTCTTTATTGATCATTCATTATCTTCATATATAACTTATTACACCCAAGCATACCCTTTGATATACTCTAAGAGTCTTAAGGAATAAGTCAAAGTGTAATTTATTATATATAAGATACTATGATGATCTCAAGTCTAAGGATCATTTGTACTACTATCACTACAGGAATTTCTATTGACAGGCAAGTAAAACTCCATTAGGTATTCCTTAGCGAGTCACGTTCAGTGAACTTATTCTCTAATAAGCACCTACATACTTGCTTTAGTGTCTCCACACAAATGATCATGAGATCAATCATCCTTATCCAATGAGCAAGCAACGTACGTACCAATCTATCCGAATTCACTAATCCCCTTTTTAGTAATCCATTGATTGAGAACATTTTAGTTTAAGCTATCTAAGAATTTAGATCTCATTAGCATGATCTCATCATGATTCTAAAAGCATTGCTTAAAACTATGGATTTATCACATATTATTAAAACAGCACCATGTAGATAATAAATGTCTTTAATAAATAATTCTTTTATTAATAAATAAATAAGATTGATTACAAAGTATATGCTTTATCATCATACATGATTAGCTTGTATACATACTCTTTTCAATCTCCCACTTGCCCTAAAGCCAATTGTCGTGGTATCTTATACCTATCTTCTCTAAGTGACGATCAAACTACTGTTGTGTCAACACTTTAGTAAATGGATCTGCAATATTGTCTTGAGAGTCCACACGCTCCAGGGTGACGTCTCCTCTTTCAATGATCTCTCTGATCAAATGAAATCGCCGCAACACGTGTTTGAATTTTTGATGAGACATGGGTTCCTTAGCCTGCGCAACAGCTCCGGTGTTGTCACAGAATAAAGGTACTGGTCCTATAATGCTAGGAACCACACCAAGTTTGGTAATGAACTTCTTCATCCAAACAGCTTTCTTTGCAGCTTCACTTGCAGCTATGTACTCTGCCTCTGTCACTGAATCAGCAACTGTTTGCTATTTGGAACTCTTCCAACTCAATGCGCCACCGTTTAAGGTAAACACATACCCCAAAACGGATTTACTGTCATCTTGGTCCGTTTGAAAACTTGAGTCTGTGAAGCACTCTAGTTTCAATTCAGACCCACCGTAGACAAGAAATACATCCTTAGTTCTTCTTAAGTAGTTTAGGATATTTTTCACTGCCTTCCAGTGTTCTTCTCCTGGATTCGACTGATATCTGCTTGTTACACTAAGTGCATGAGCGACATCTGGTCTAGTACATATCATATTGTACATGATAGATCCTATTGCTGAAGCATAAGGAATCTTACTCATACGGTCTCTCTCCTCAGGTGTCTTTGGGGCCTGTTTCTTGGAGAGATGTATTCCATGGCTCATCGGCATGAGACCGCTTTTGGAATCTTCCATGCTAAACCTATTTAGCATCGAGCCAATGTACATTCCTTGGGATAAGCCAAGCATCCTTTTAGATCTATCTCTATAGATCTTTATCCCCAAAATATAGGATGCTTCTCCCAAGTCTTTCATGGAGAAGTGTTTAGATAACCAGATTTTAATTGATTGTAGCATAGGAATATCATTCCCTATCAGTAATATATCATCAACATATAATACGAGGAATGAAACAGCGCTCCTATTAACCTTTTTGTACACACATGGTTCATCCTCATTTTTGATAAAATTAAACTCTTTGATTGTCTCATCAAAATGGATGTTCCACCTACGAGAAGCTTGCTTCAATCCATAAATGGATCGTTGTAGCTTACAGACTTGATTTATTCCAATCTTTGAAACAAATCCCTCTGGTTGTGTCATATACACATCCTCCTCAAGTTTCCTATTGAGGAAGGCCGTTTTCACGTCCATCTGTCAGATTTCGTAGTCATGGTAAGCTGCAATCGCAAGCAAAATCCGAATAGACTTGAGTATTGCTACTACTGAGAAGGTTTCGTCATAGTCAACTCCTTGTCTTTATTTGAAATCTTTTGCGACCAGTCGGGCCTTATAGGTCTTTACCTTGCTGTCTGCTCCAGTCTTTCTTTTAAAGACCCATTTACACCCAATAGGCTTAATGCCTTCAGGTGGTGAAACCAAAGTCCATACTTGGTTCTCATACATGGAGTCCATCTCGGATTTCATGGCTTCTTGCCACTTCTCTGAGTCTTTACTACTCATAGTCTGTTCGTAATTCAATGGATCATCATCATCTATGATGCGTACCTCATCGTCATCCTCTATGATAAGTCCATACCTATCAGGTATCTTTGGTACTCTTCCAGATTTACGAATAGGGTGTGGTACAGAAGGAATCTCTACTTGGTTAGGTACCTCACTTTGATCTGTAGCATTTTGTAGTTCTTGAACCTCTTCAAGATATATCTTACTCCCACTGACCGCTTCAAGGATAAACTCCTTTTCCAAGAAGGCGGCATGTTTCGCAACAAACACCTTTTGATCAGTTGGATAATAGAAATAATACCCCGATGTTTCTTTAGGGTATCCCACAAATCTACATTTGTCAGATCTAGTCTATAGCTTATCTTTTTCAAATTTTTTCACATAAGTTGGACAACCCCAAATCTTAACATGCTTAAGATTTGGTTTCCTCCCTGTCCATAACTCATATGGGGTCTTGGGGACGAATTTTGTAGGTACCTTGTTAAGTAGGTATGCAGTCAATTCTAGGGTATATCCCCAGAAGGAAACTGAAAGGTCGGTAAAGCTCATCATGGATCGAACCATGTCCAACAATGTTCAATTTCTCCTTTCAGATACACCATTCATCTGTGGCGTCCCTGGTGGAGTCCATTGTGAGATTATACCATTTTCTTTGAGACAATTGAGAAACTCACCACTTAAGTATTCTCCTCCTCGATCAGATCGAAAAATCATAATACTCATACCAGTTTGCTTCTCTACTTCACTTCTGAACTCTTTGAACTTTTCAAATGATTCAGATTTGTATTTCATTAAATACACATATCCAAATCTTGAGTGATCGTCAGTGAATGTAATAAAATAAGAATACCCTCCTCGTGCAGTCGTTGTCATAGGTCCATATACATCTGTGTGTACCAACGCTAACAACTCTGTAACTCTTTCTCCTTTTCCACTAAAAGGAGATTTAGTCATTTTGCCCATGAGACAAGATTCACAAGTTGGATATGATTCATAATCTCATAGCTCTAGGAGCCCATCTTTATGCAACTTGGATAATCTTGTTTCATTAATATGACCGAGTCTACAGTGCCACATGAAGGTATAATTAACATCATCTCTTTTCTTTTTCTTAATTTGTTCAATTTGAAGTATATTTTCATGCAAGTCAAGTATATAAAGTTCATTTCGCAAATTACCAACACCATATAAAACATTATCATTATAAATAGAACAACTGTTGTTCTTTATTATAATATTAAAACCATCCATATCCAATACAGAGATAGAAATAATGTTTCTAATGATATTTGGAACAAAATAATAATTATTTAAATTAATAAACTTGCCCGTAGGCAGTGCTAAACAATAAGTCCCTACAGCTAATGCAGCAACCTTTGCTCCATTTCCCACTCGTAGGACGACCTCATCCTTGCTCAGCTTTCTACTTCTGACCAGTCCCTGCATATTATTACATATGTGAGAACCACAGCCGGTATCCAATACCCAAGTAGAAGATTGACTTTCAGAAAAATTAATTTCAATCATAAACAAACCTTGATTAGGATTCGAAGCTTCTCCAAGCTTCTTCTGCTTTTGTTCCGCAAGATAATCCTTGCAGTTCCTCTTCCAGTGACCTGGCTTGTTGCAATGGAAGCAAATTTCTTTGCTAGCTGGATCAGGTTTCTTTTGATCCTTCACTTTCGCCTTTTCCTTAGCCTTCTTGGATTTCTTCTTTTCAGAAGATACCTTGGGCCTCTTCCTTTTCTTGGAAGAATCATCCACCAGTAAGACATGGTTCTTCTTGGATGGGAAGTGACCTTCAGCAGTTTTCAAAATGTTAAGTAACTCAGGCAAGCTGACGTCCAACTTATTCATGTGAAAATTCACAACAAATTGTGAGAAGGTGTCAGGGAGTGACTGCAAGATCAAATCTTGACTCAACTCCCCATCCATGACGAACCCAAGCTGTCCAAGACGTTCAATCAAATTAATCATCTTTAGGACATGAGTCTCAACAGTAGTACCCTCAGTCATCAGAGATCGGAAGAGCTCCTTAGATATCTCATATCTAGCAGTCCTACTTTGCTCACCATACAGCTCTTACAGGTGCAGCAGTATAGTAGGAGCATCCATGTTTTTATGCTGACGCTGAAGCTCATTACTCATGGATGCGAGCATGATGCATTGAGTCACAGATGCATCATCTTGCCACTGTTTGAAAGTAGCAATCTCTTCCTCAGAGGCTGTCAACTTTTGCAGGTACGGGCGAATTTAGGACATAAGAAATCTTTTCAGCAGTGAGAACAATTCTCAGATTCCTTAACCAGTCCGTGTAGTTCGGTCCGGTCAGTTTGTTAGCATTAAGTATGCTACGCAGTGAAATTAGTGAATGTGACATTTTCAAAATTCTGCATGTAAAAAGATAATATTTTAGCAAACATTCATTTAATTAATTACCAAAATAAATTAGGTCTTATTTTATATTGGTATCTCCCACTATTTTCTTCAAACTATATTACCCTCGTTTATATAGTTCGGCAAAATCTAATTAAAGTTTTTGCTAGTGAGAATAAGGATCCTATTTCAAATATATATAGCCTTGTGGTGACACAACAAACTATATATAAATAAATCGGTAGACAACTCCTTGTCAATTATATCATCATATAACTCCTTATGTCTTGCCTCTTAGATTATTTTGATCAAGTGGTGGCACATCCGAATCAAAATTATCTAAGTTAAGTCCAACCTAGCACTTCCATATATTCAAAAAAGAAAAATATTGTCCTTGTGGTGACACAACAAAATAATATTGTTCAATTTTCTTTATAAGCATCAAATGTGATAAATTAATATCTTAAATACTTAATACTTGCCTTGTGGTGACACAACAAACTCATATTAAATATTTAATACTCTATTAATTTTATCATGCTAGAAGGCGACGTTCGATATTCTAAATATCTTTGAACGCTTAAGACTTAATATATAAAAACTTTGAGGGATTTGTTATTATTTGTCTCATCTTGTTTAGCGCGCATGCAAATATATATATAAAATACGCATCATATTATTAAACGTGCGAAGCATGTTTGCATAATATATAATATATATAATACTAGTATTGATTATGGACTTTTATTCTAGTTTGGTTCACCAAAGCCACTTAGTGAACCAAAAGGTCAAACCCTAGGGTGCAAGAATAAACATTTAAATATAACTATTACATTTAAACCCGGGCTCCATTACAAACAGGTCTTCAAGCGCTCCTTTTCCTTGATCTCCGGTTCTACGAAAAAATTCTAACTAATCCTATTACATTAAATTATTTAATTTAAATAAAAACATTGATAAGCAGTCAAGGGGAAGTACATAGAAGAGAGATAGAATTTACATCAAGAATAAAATCAAAAAAGACGAGGTACGCAGACCCCATTTAATAAAACTCATTGATTCAAACATCCAACCAAAATAAATCCAATCACATTGGTCAATAGTCCATAATCAATCTCATTTATTATCATACATATCATCATATGTATCAATAAATAAAATCATTCCATATATATATGAATATCATTTAATGGGCAATTTTATGTTGCACGAAATCCAATTTCAAGATTAAAATAAACTCATTATTTTAATTATAAAATTATTAAGAATATTATATATATATATATATATATATATAATTAATATATATAATATTTACCAATACATTGACTCACGTGACAACTACTTTCATCATGGTTTCTCATGTGATACTTTCCCTTTTACAGGCAATTCACGTGACAGAAGAATATATATAATATATAACAATTATAATTATAAGTGGCATGAATCAACCACTTTATATCACCTGCAGATCCTTGTTCACGTGAATAAATATAAAAGAGTGATCCAGGATAAGTTTTATAAAAATTACCCACGGATGCAAAAAAAAATGTTTTCCGAAAACTTTTTTTTTTCAAAAAATAATAATTTTATACAACAAATTATGCCCAATAAATTATTCAAAATATATACCCATACATATATGGAATCAAAATAATTAATAATTTGCATAAAGTTTGGCTCTAATACCACTGTTAGGTTTTGTGAAAATCAAAGTAGCAATCAAATTGCAAAATTAGCGGAAGCATAATAAAATCATATTTTAAAATGTTTCACAAACCAATTACCCAGATCATCCTTTATGCATATTATTAATTAAAACGAAGAACATGAAATTATGAAATCATACCCTTGTAGAAACGAGCTTCATCAGGTACGAGTTCACCTCCTACTTCTCCGCGATCTCCTTGAATCTCTAGGTAGATTCCTTCCTTTGATCAATGTAAGCCACCCAAGTGTATGGCCTCTAGAGGTGATCCACCAAGGAAGAAGAATTTTTAAGAAGAAGAGTGTATTGGCTCAAACCCTAGTTTTTCCTATCTCTATAAAAAAGGGGCGTACTCTCCAACTCTTAGAATTACGTATATCTGATATCTGATATAAAACTTATCTTATAAAGATATCAGGTAACCCTATTTAATTAAAATAATGTATTATTTATTTAATTAAACTCTTTTAATTAAATGGGCTCCCTAATCTTATTAGGGATAATTAATTAAACTCATTTAACTACTTTTCCCTCCTAATCCTATTAGGAATAAATGAGAGTACTTATATTAAATTAATTCTAAACTCTTTTAGAAATTAAAATAATAATAATTGTAATAATATTAATAAGACTCCTCTTATTAATTTATGTTTAATATTTTTAAAATATTAAATAATAAATATTAAGCTATTTAATTTATTCTATCACTATAGATTAAATTAAATATACTTAACATATTATTACGATTATGCCATTAACTTCTTAAATAATTATTCTTCCTTTTATGGTGTGACCCTTTAGGTTCTCCATATTAAACCGGTTGTGAATAAATCAATTAGAACAATTCTAATCTTATTTAAATAAATAAATTAAACGATTAATTTATTTAAATAAATAATATTTATTCTACAATAGGGATAAGCCTCCCTAGCGATCAACGACTTTCCAGAAAATATAGATTTCAACATTAATCATAAAAGAACATTTGAGTTAATAGTTACCGTACAATTCAATCCTTCCACCATACAATGTCCCAATTAAATATAAGACATGGAATTACTGTCAAGTCTTCTTTTATTTAATTATATGTATTTCGATTCCTAAATGCACAACTCCTAATGAATGCAAATTAGAAACTACTTTCTAATTTTATTCCACCTTGGCCAAGGATTCCTGGGTTGTCATTTATCGAATCACATAGGACATTTCTCTTCTTTTACTAGAAGTGGTAGATTCTTTATTGATCATTCATTATCTTCATATATAACTTATTACACCCAAGCATACCCTTTGATATACTCTAAGAGTCTTAAGGAATAAGTCAAAGTGTAATTCATTATATATAAGATACTATGATGATCTCAAGTCTAAGGATCATTTGTACTACTATCACTACAGGAATTCCTATTGACAGGCAAGTAAAACTCCATTAGGTATTCCTTAGCGAGTCACGTTCAATGAACTAATTCTCTAATAAGCACCTACATACTTGCTTTAGTGTCTCCACACAAATGATCATGAGATCAATCATCCTCATCCAATGAGCAAGCAACGTACGTACCAATCTATCCGAATTCACTAATCCCTTTTTTAGTAATCCATTGATTGGGAACATTTTTGTTTAAGCTATCTAAGAATTTAGATCTTATTAGCATGATCTCATTATGATTCTAAAAGTATTGCTTAAAACTATGGGTTTATCACATATTATTAAAACAGCACCATGTAGATAATAAATGCCTTTAATAAATAATTCTTTTATTAATAAATAAATAAGATTGATTACAAAGTATATGCTTTATCATCATACATGATTGGCTTGTATGCATACTCTTTTCACCTGAAACAAGAAATAAAACAAAAAGAAAAAGAAAAATTATTTAACTAAAATTGATATAATTAAACTGATATTGAAAGTAATAAACTCAATTATCTGTTCCCCGACAATGGCACCATACTGGTAGCCTCTTCTTTGAGATCCTGGTATAGCAGTTTGTCTCCCCCAGATCAGGTGACAATTAATTAATTATTGAAACATTGTATGACCCTTCTGATGTTCCAGGTGCCGTTGGGCTTTGTAGAGGGCATGATATCTTGTTGGATACCAGAGAGACAGGTTTTCAAATTTGATATCCATGAGCTGACTCCTACATTGGAGGACTATGAGCATCTCACTGATTTACCCTTGGACCGGCCTTGCGCTAGGATGGCTGTCAGTGATATGAGTCGGCAGTTTATGACCCTGACGGGCTTACGACGCAGTTACCATGGACGAGATTACCTTAGAGCATTTAGTGTCCTTGGATTTCTTGATTAACTGATTTGGGTCACTGGACAACTATCTATAATATTCAGGGGATTTCACCATTACTGAAGGTGAGTGGAAAGTTGCCCGTGTAGATATCCTATTGATGTGCATTGTGGCTTATTTGTACATGCCGCTATATATGGACCATTTGGATATTGGTCTGATTACGGTAGTCCGTGCTCTCAAGGAGGGTTACATTATCTTGCCCATGATATTGGCAGAGACCTTGAGGTCGACCACATTTTGCCATACCCGTCCTATGGGGTTTTTCAGAGGGAGTTCTGTCTTGTTGTATGTGTGGTTTATGACACATTTGAGACCGATTGGCACCTTCAGAAGTCATGGGTACTGCTTTACTCATGAGATAGCCATGTCTTACTCTTTTCAGTCGACTGAGTGTATAAATGCAGCATCCTGGTAGGCTTTTCTGACAGGGATTGAGGATCCATTTTCTATCCTGTTATGTTCAAGACTCAGCTCTCCTTATAGCTTTATTACTCATACTGTCGGCATGGACTATCTACCCCTGGCTGGTTTGAGAGGGGTGACCACGTATTATCTACTGGCTATCATGGGACAGTTTGATCAGTTTTAGGATATTCACCTCTTTAACGGGGCATTAGGCCAGCAACTGTTAGCTCGTCTTTTGTCAGCAGATGACTTGACTAGGATTTATAATTGTTGGACTCATCAAGAGAGGGATGATTATTCGACTAGTCATCTGGGTCGCTCTTTAGAGTATTTTACATGGCTGGAGGCAGATATTGCATCGGCTATGGTTGTTCACTCATAATTAAGTATTGATTCTGATGATGAGGAGCTTATGGAGGACCTTGATTCTCCTACTGAGGACGACCTATTTTTTGGTTTGATAGCAACTCTTGTCTATGATTTTCCCAGCATTCCCACTGCTACGGTTCCACCTTCTGTAGAGTATTTGGAGCAGAGGTTACATCTGATGACATTTGAGAAGGACCAGGATAGGGCTCTGATGTTCATAGCTCTTTATGGTAGATATGATGCTTTTTTGAGAGGGATGATGCTCGAGCTACCTGGGATGCCGCTTTTGTTGAGCAGGATGAGGCTCGAGCAACTCGGGATGCTGCTTTTATTGAACGGGATAAGGCTCGAGCTACCCGAGACACTTCCACCTCTGATAATACTACACCTAGATCCCACACGGCTAGCATTATTGTAGATATAAGTAAATTCATAGATGGTCATAATAACACTATGCAGATGGTCGTGGATCTTCTGGCTCACATAGATACCCTAGGGCATGAACTTATAGATTCGCCTCCATCTTCTGAGAGGGATGCAATGTTGGACTTGTTGGCCCGTTTATATACAGGTTTATATACTAGCTTCCATTTTCCTACATAGACTAGGTTAGCCATTTTTGTCATGCACATGATACATTGTACATATCAAACAGTATTATATGGTAAGGAAATATATTTTTATTCACTTCCCTTTTAGATATGTCTTGTCACTTTCTTGATAGTTGCAATTTTCTTTATGCCTTGCTATTTTGATGTGTCCCAAACTTCTCCTGGATGGATTAACATTGAGGTGTCCCAGGATCTTTCAGAATGGGTCATTGATCTTTAGGTTTTTATGGGTTTTTGGTGTCTTGGGACTAGTCTTTGATGTGATTAAGGTTTAAACAAAGGGTTTGGCTTTCTTCATTGAGGGTTCAACTGCACCATAGATGGCTGCCTATGTACTCCCATTTATGAGGGGAGATCAGCTCTACGTAGTTCCAACTCTGGCTTGAGCTGAATGGTTTGAGAAGTGTTTGTTTGGGCTTTTTGAGTTTTTTGCTTGGTTTGACCGCACCATAGATGGTTTGCCTACGTACCCCCATTGATGAGGAGAGATCAGGTCTTTCGTAGTTTCAACTTTGGTTTGAGTTATTGAAGAGTTATATCTTGTGATTGCAGAATCATTGATGGGTTTTGTGATTTCTGTAAGGATTAAACCGCACCATAGTTGGCTACCTACGTACTCCCATTGATGAGGGGAGATCGGGTCTTTCATAGTTCAGGCTCTCTTGTGAAAACCTGAATTGACTTGATTTATTTGATTCGATTTGATTTTTTTTCTTTTTTTTTCAAAACCAAGATATTGGTCTGTTGGTGATTTCATACATAAAACCTTTTCACGGTGTCTAGATTGATAAGCTAGGAAAATTCTTTGCCATCCATTTTTTGCAGTCTGAGGGCTCCTCTCGTCAACACCTCATTGACAATAAAAGGGCCTTCCCAGTTTGGGGCAAACTTTCCTTTAGATTGATCTTGATTAGCAAGGAATTTCTTTAATACCAAGTCATTTTCTTTGATTTGCTGAAGCTGAACTTTCTTGTTGTATGACCAAGCAATCCTCTATCGATATAATTGACCATGAAACATAGATGTGGCCCTCCACTCATCTATCAGAGATAATTGGTGGTACTGGTCTTGCAACCACTGGTCTTCCTCTATTTGAGTATCTATCAACACTCTTAATGACTCCATTTCTACTTCTATGGCACTACTTCCATGCCATAGACCAATGAGTAGGGGGTAGCCCTAGTAGAAGTGCGCATTGATGTTCTGTAGGCTATCAAAGTCAGAGGCAATAAGTCAGGCCATCCCCTATGATTGGCAAACACCTTTTGCATGATCTTCTTGATGTTCTTATTGGCTGCTTCAATAGCACCATTCATCTTGGGACGATAAATGATAGAGTTAAGATGTTTGATGTGGAATTTGTTACATAACTCCTTCACCATTTGGTTATTTAGATTCTTGGCATTGTCTGATACGATCACCTCCAGTTGTCCATATCAACAGATGATATTGTTTCTGATGAAACCAATGATTACCTCTTTGGTGACTTTGGGAAAAGAGGTCCTTTGACCCATTTGATGAAGTAATCGATCGTGGTGAAGATAAACCGATGAACATTGCTCGCTTTGGGTTATATTGGCCTAATCACGTCCATTTCCCACATTGAAAAGGACCATGGTGAATTCATATTGTGTAGTTCATTTGGAGGAGTGTGGATGGCATTTCCATGAATTTGGCATTGATAGCATCTCCTGACGTGATCGTCACAGTCGGCTTTGAAAGAAATCAAATAATGTCATGTTCTTAATATCTTCTTGGCAAGTAAAGGACCGCTTATGTGTAGACCACATACTCCACCATAGACTTCATCCATGAGTCTTTGGCCTTGGTCTAGGCATCTTAGAAGGCCTATTCCCGCATCACTTTTGTAAAGTGCATCTTCGCTAAGGTAAAATTTCATGGCCATTTTATGGATCCACTTTCTTTCAGCTTGACTTGCCCCAACGGGCGTAGATCCATCTCGCAGATATTCTTTGATGTCATGAGATACCAGGGTTTTTTGATGGGAGGCAGTTCATCTGATACTTCTTTAATGCAATTTCCATAGGCTGGTGCCTTCTGGCTTTCAAATTTAATATCTAGGATTCCTCCCCTTTCAGATATGTTGATCAAGGAAGCCAGGGTTGCTAGTGCATCTACGAAATCATTCCTGTTTCGAGGGATGTGGATGAAGGATATTTTTTTGAACTCCATAACCATCTTGATAACGTGTCAATGGTAAGGCAGCAAATGCAATTCTTTGGTGTGATATGCCCCAGTGGTTTGCTTGATGACCAGCTCGGAATCCCCAAAGACAGCTAACCGTTTGACATCCATAGATTGGGCCAATTTTAATACTATTATACAGCCTTCATACTCAGCTATGCTATTGATGTTGACAGACTATAATTTGATAGCCACGGGATACTTTTCTCCCAAAATAGATACCAGAATTGCCCCTACTCCGACACCTTCCATGTTTACGACTCCATCAAAATACAATTTCCAAGATCGGATTGTATTTTGCTGATGGATTTGTTGAATTATCATTACTCCTTCATCCGGTAAATACGTTTCCAAGGGTTAAAATTCCCTGATGGTGCTTCGACCAATTAATCCGCAATTCCTTGACCTTTGATGGACTTTTGAGTCACGTAGATGATGTCGAATTATTGGAGGATCAACTGCCATTTGGACAGTCGGCAATTGAACATGCGTTTTGTTGAATACGTACTTCAAAGGATCCATGTGGGATATGAGATAGGTTGTGTGCCCATGAAGATAATGTTGTAACCTCATGGCGGCCCATGCTAAAGCACAACAAGTCTTTTCAATCAAAGTATACTTTTTCTCGCTGATGCTGAATCTTTTGTTGAGGTAATAGATAGCACGTTCCTTACCTCTATCGTCTTTTTGTCCCAGCATGCAGCCCATAGCATTATCATTGACTGACAGGTACATAAACATGGGAACATTGTCCCTTGAAGGTACCAAGACAGGAGCTTTAGCCAACTATTTTTTGATGGAAAGGAAGACTTTCTGACACTCTTCATTCCACTTCATGGAGGAATTTTTCCTTAACAGCTTAAAGATGGGCTCACACATTGCTGTGAGTTGAGATATAAATCTGCTGATGAAATTGATTCTTCCCAGAAATTCCCTTATTTCCTTTTCTGTTCGAGGCACAGGCATCTCAGTGATGGCTTTAATTTTGGCAAAATCCTAGCAACTTGCCTGACTTGACACTAAAGGCACACTTGGCCAAATTCAGATTCAAGTTATATTTATGCAATCGGTAGAAAAGATTTTTGAGATGGTCTATATGGTCATCTTCCTTTTGGGATTTTAAGATGATGTCATCCACATACACCTCTATTTCTTTGTGCATCAAATCATGGAAAAAGGCCATCATAGCTCGCTGATAGGTGGTACCGGCATTGATAAGGCCGAAAGATAAACATCTGTAACAAAAGGTTCCCCAGGGAGTGATGAAGGCTGTTTTCTCCATGTCTTCTTCAGCAACCATGATTTGATGGTACCTAGCGAAGCAGTCAACAAAAGAATGCATGTTATGCTGACTCGTGTTGTCTATTAGTGTGTGGATAAAAGGTACTGGGAAATTGTCTTTGAGACAAGCTTTATTCAAATCCCTATAATCCACGCATACTTGTACCTTCCCTCTGGGCTTAGGCACATGAACTATATTGGATAGCCACTCAGGGTAGGTTGATGTCGGCTTTGAATTGTTTAACAATTTCTTCTTTGACTTTCAGACTCCACTCAAGTTTCAGTCGCCTGAGCTTCTACTTGACTAGCTTGAATCCTTCTTTAATGGGCAGGCGATGGATGACAATATCAGTAGACAAACTGATCATGTCCTCATGTGACCATACAAACACATCCTGGAATTGGGTTAGTATAGCAACCATGTCTTTTCTCTGGCTTGGGGTAAGGTCCATGCCTATCTAGATTTCTTTAGGGTTTTTTGAGGTTCCGATATTGACAGAGGTGATTTGATCAAGGTTTGGTTTGGGTTTATCTTCGACCCATTCTTTAATCTCCTCAAGCACCTCATAGTCCTCTATCTCTTCTTGCTCAATCCCCATCAAGTTAAAGTTCAACTTTACATCAAAGTTATAATCATTGTGGACATTTGGTATTCCAATAGCATGGCTAGACAAACCCAACTTTGGAGTCCTGGAAACAAAATATTTTCACTTAATATATGAGATTGTTTGATCATACAAAGTGTTAGCAAAAGCATGACAAAAGTATCTGCTAGTACTGTGCAACAAAAGTAAGCAGTTAATAATATCTATACTTTAGGGTAAATGGACTTTCTGCCCTTTTTACCCTTTTCGGCGGATGCAAGGAGTGCTACTCTAATTGCATAAGGCCAAGTCTTTATGGACAGGTGTGATGAAGGGATAGTTGACATCCTCTTCCTCTTTGATGATGACCATGACTGAATTCATATCAGGGTCAGTATTTTCCTTTGAACGATTCTCCTTAGCCCTATTTATGCGAGCGGTCAGGATTTAATTTTCTAAATAGTCATCACCTGGGATATCCTCGCTCATACCCTCAGTATGCACCAAAAAGTACATCTTTGATAACCGATTTTTCACTTCTTGTTTGAGTCTCTGATTCCTTTCCTCGCTTTCTTGATCCGGAATTAAGACTTCTTTTCCACTAGCCGGCTTGGCCCTAGGAATCAACAAACCTGCCAAGAAAATAGGAATTTTCCTCATAGGCTTTACAAATCCTGCATCTATAAGATTAGGTAGCAGAATTGTAGAGGAAGGAACCGTTGGATGTTTGTACGGATTCCTATGATATGATCCAGAGGAATATCCCAATCCAGTCTTCCCTGTCTGGCTGAGAATTTGAACTGGACTTCTGATTCCTTGTTGACTCTTCTCTAACCCTTTTTCAGGCTAGAAACCCAAGGGTATTATTTCCTGACTTACAGACATTACTTCGGTGGAAACTCTGGGCTTTAAAACTAGGGCCCCGATAGGTTGATATTAAGTGTTGCTCACCTCAAGGGCTTGAAAATTGACAGGCTCAACTCCCTCAGTGAGACTGATTACAGGCATATCACTTTGCACATGGACATAATATTCTGGTTCAGCATTGACAGTTACCAAATTGTCGTTAATGATGTATCTGACATGTTGATGAAGGGTATATGGCACTGCTCCTGCCATATGGACATGTGGTGATGTTTAGCACTTGAAAGGATATGAAAAAGGTATGTAGATCGATCTCCACTGGTAGTTCAATTTCTCCTACATCATTTCATCGAGATCCATCAAAGGCTCTTATGACTATGTGGTTGCTTCAGATTCATTTGGGATTGATCTTCTTTCTTTCCAACGTGGCATATGGACAGATGTTCAAGGAAGATCCTCCATCTATTAACATACCTCCGACCATATATCCTGAAGACATCACTGCTATGTGCAATGACTTGCAATGACTCATCCCATTGGGTGGTATGTCATCATCAGTGAAAGATATCATATTATTGTTGAAAATATGATATACCAAATGAAGAAACATTTTAGTGTCCACCGTCTTTGGTAGGTGAGCTTCTTCAAGTACTTTCACTAAGACATTGCGATGATCTTCATAGGACAATACCAAGTCCATAATGGATTTCTGTTGAGGTGCTTGCTTCAAGCTTTTCACCACTTTGGCTTCATTATGCCCGATTTTGTGGAGGAATTCTTCAACTTTCTCCTTGGGCACTTTTCCCTTGGATTTGATGGCTGGCTTCATTACTCGCTGAGGTAGGTACAACGGGTTTTCCTTTAATATAGCAGCAGTTCGATTTGAAGTTGATCCCCTATCCTCCCCATAGTTCTATGGGACTTTTTGCAGGTTGATAATGGGATATTGTGGCCTGAATGGAAACACCAATGGTTTTGGTGTAGCCACCTTCAAAAGGTTCTTTACTCCTTTGACTTTTATTCCTTAATTGCAAGAGGTGTTATAGACAAGTCTCCTTCAGAGGATATGATTGCTATAACTTCCCTCCAATTATGTGTTCCTGGAGGAAAAAACTCTTCTTCTTCAGGCAATACAGTATTATTTTCCATTTGCAGGTCACCATTGTCAATCATATTTTGGATTAGATGACGAAATGCCCAGCAACTTTCAATGATATGACCCCGACTATTGGAGTGGTATTAACAGACCCCGGTAGAATCAAATCTCTTGGAACGTGGATTGATTTGGGGTAACAGTGTTGTGATCTTCCCTTCATTGATCAACATCTGCAAAAGCTTCTCCATTGGTTGACCCAAAGGAGTGAACTTCCTTTAGCCGACGTAGTCCCAACGAACCTGGGATCTTGCTTTCCTTGCAAGTTTTTCTTCCAAGGTTTCAATCTCTTGGACTTGTTGTTGATTCCTTGTGATAAGGGGGAGGAGACTTGTATGCCCTTGACTGATCAGCTACCAAGTTACTTGGTGCGGATGTATAACCAGTTCTACTAGTTGATCAACTCGTTCTTTGATAGACTTCATTTCTCGCTCTATCATAAACCTGAATTCTTAATAATCCCATTTATCAGAATTATCTTTGCTGGTTTGGGGAGAATCACCTATATATTTGAGGTAATTGGAACTTTTTCCACTCCCTCTGCTGATTATATTGACATTCTCTCCCTTGAGTTGAGGGAGGTTATCTTGCACATGTGGTTGTTCTGGTTTTGTTACCACGATCTCATCACTGTCTATCAGATCTTGGATTTTGTGATTGAGAGACCAACAATCTTCGGTGTCTTGCCCCAGAACTCCAAAATGATAAGCACATTTCTTGCTTGTATCAAAATTCTTCCCACTTAGATTAGCTGGAGGAAGGAGTTGGACGATTTTCTTCTGTGCTGTCAGAAGCTTGAATATATTTTCCAATGAGTTCCCTTAGGGTGTGAAAAATCTTTGACGTCTGACCTCTCCAACCTTTTGTAATGGAGGATTTGAGGGTTGTGCAGATGCTTAAAAAGAGGAATAATTTTTCCTTTAGATGGGCAAGTTTTGATTGCCTCTTTGAGTTTGTCCTTGCAGCACCAAGGAAACATCCTCTTCCTTCTTTTTATGAACCCTCCAAGGGTTATTCCCATAATTTCCAGCTTGAATGTGCTCAGCCACGGCTTCTAAGGCAGTGAGGTCTTTAATCTTCCCAAACTTTAACACCGCCTCAGCCATTTATCGGTGTTTAATCATTTCTGAGAATGGTTTTCCTATGTCTGCTAGGACCCTTTCGTAAAATGGAGCTTCTTGTATGTCAATGAAGGTCATTACCATCTTAGTTTCTGTCATTGATGGGATTACTTGAGCAGCCAGACGCCTCCATCTTTGGGCATATTCTCTGAAAGACTCAGCATTCTGCTTTTTAACTTTGGTAATTTGATATCTATCAGAGCCATTTATGATTGGAAACTGTATTTGTTTAGAAAAGCATGGGCTAGTTCTTCCCAGCTATGGATTTTAGAATTGTCCAATCTAGCATACCATGCTCTGGTCTCTCCAGTTAGACTCTTCTGGAATAACTGCATTCTCAATTTTTCATCCACGGCATAGGATCCGAGTTCTCCAATGAACACTTTTAAATGACTGTAAGGATCTCCCAATCCATCATATTTTTCAAAATTAGGAGTTTTGAACTTGTCTGGATAATGAACCCCTAGAAAGATGCAAAGTTCTGGATAAGTCACGCTTCCATAAGCTCCAGTCCCTTTGATTGACCGGATGGTTTCTTCCATTTACTGAACTTTTTTCAGAATATCACCAATTTCTTGACCTTCTTTATGATTGCTGATTTCAGGGGTTTTGTTGGATTTTTTAGTTTGAGGTTCAAATATATGTACTTCCTTTCCTTTCTTGTCAGTACCCTGTGTGACGCCCCCAAAATTAGGTATACATCACCCATCTTGGGTCGTCAGATACATAGTACAGAATACAAATACAACTTAATAATACAACTGTCGTGTACAATACGACAAAACATAAACTGTGAGTTTGAATACAAATATTATCTTCTAGAGAGTATTCATACTCAAAAGGAGTCCTCATTACATTTATTAACACACCATTACATAGAATAGTGAGGACTACTAACTAATACTATCATTCGGACCATCACTCCGTACCCCGACTTGTCCCAGCTACGTTCTCATTTCCTGAAGAGAACAGTGAAAGAAAGGGTGAGCTCAACTAGCCCAGTAAGAAATATTATGACTAAGATAATGCAGAATAAATTATCATTAGCCTTCAACAATGTTAAACTGATAAAATATAATAGACATCAAGTTTAACTGCAGCGGAACAAGCAATCCATTAAAAGAGTCAAGTAGAAAATAAACTCTACTATCTTTTATGATTTAAAAGGTTTTTCAACACTGTGATCGCTGAGACTCAGCTTAATAAAATAATCCACATCATCGAATCACCCCTGCACTACGGCCAAGGATATTCGTGTATTCATTAATGGTCATGATCATGCCAACAACTGTCCATCAATGCACTACGGGCCAATGAGGACTTTTACCACATCATTTGTAACATTACGGTCATGATTATACCGAATAATCCCTGGTCATAATCATACCAAGTCCATCTATGCACTACATGCCACAGATGACTTTCAACATTTTATAAACATGAGGATGATGACAATGATATAAGAATTCAATAAAACAAGTTCAAGAATTAATTTATCCAGGAATTAACAACGTCCAAATTGTCAACATGATACTGCATTGTGGAGTAAAATTCAAGAATGCTTAGAAGAATATTTTCTTGAAAAGATACTGGATGAAACGCAACTATCAAGGATATTCCACAAATTTCATGGAGTATAGAAGTCAAAACTTAACCAACTGAGTACAATAAAGAATGGAATAACAAAAGAAATCACCATGCATGCGATAGACCGCACAGACAGGTTATTCCAATAGAATAATAAATAATGGAACCAGGTCCGGCGTAAACGCACAGACAGGATATTCCGACAGAATAATAAATAATGGAACCAGGTCCGGTGTAAAACACACAGACAGGATATTCCAACAGAATAATAATAAAACGGAACCAGGTCCGGTGTAAAACACACAGACAGGATGTTCCAACAGAATAATAAACGGAACCAGGTCCGGTGTAAAACACACAGACAGGATGTTCCAACAGAATAATAAACGGAACCAGGTCCGGTGTAAAACACACAGACAGGATGTTCCAACAGAATAATAGAAGAATGTCACCAAGTATAGGGTAGACCGCGTATACTGGTTATTCCAACAGAATAATAACAAATGGAATAACAGAAGTTCTCTTCATGAATATAAAAGAAATAATATTCCCTACCTTAAAAGAACTGGATATTGGAAAAGTGATGTAGCAGAATACTTTTAGTCTCTCTCTCTCTTATTCTCTCTATACTTTCTCTCTCTATAGCTTGAATGAATTCGTGAAAAATAATGAAGCCCTAAGCCTCTATTTATAGAAAAACTGAGGGTGGCTCTTGGTCTTAACGAAGGGTCAAATGACTCTTGGTCTTAACGAAGGGTCAAATGACTCTTGGTAATATTGAAGGGACAACTACTATTGACGAAAGTAATTACTATTGACCAAGGTAAATACTATTGACGAAGGTAATTACTATTGACCAAGGTAAATACTATTGACGAAGGTAATTACTATTGACCAAGGTAAATACTATTGACGAAGGTAATTACTATTGACCAAGGTAAATACTATTGACGACGGTAATTACTATTGACGACGGTAATTACTATTGACGACGGTAATTACTATTGACGAAGAGACTCTTAGATGATGACATATGGCCCCCCATAAAATAACCAAACTTACCACAACGTCTCAATAATATAACATATTATACAGATGATACTATGACAATAATTTAAGAGATATGATGCAGCAATTACTGTAGCAATAATTGAGTATAGCTGAGTGACTTCTCACGTAAGCATCAATAATCAATACCGTGTGCTACTATGCAACCACGCGTATTACTGTACTTTTACTACCGAGTAGTTCAACAGTTTTAACGGTTTTAACGGTAACACCTCAGCCGTTATTTTTATAGAAAGATAATTCTGTCGTTTTCTCAATCCGACAATAATTCCGTTGTGGGGTCCACCAATGATTGTGCCGTCGTACGAATATTCCCCGACAAAAAGAATATTCTCCGACCAAACGAATATTTTATAACAACTTGCTTACTTTGCAAAATTTATAACTATAACATTATATCAAATTAACTCCATAATATTCAAAAATGATATTTATAGAAAATTCATCTTTATTTATAAAAATTGGGGTCTTACAACCTCCCCTTCTTATGAAATTTCGCCCTCGAAATTAGGGTACGTACCTGGTATGTCGAAGAGGTAAGGATACCTTGATTTCATTTCTGATTCTAACTCCCAAGTCATTTCCTCAACATCGTGGTTTCTCCACAAAACTTTAACTTGAGGTATAACCTTGGAGCGTAGAATATGTTCCTTCTTATCCAAGATTTGAACAGGAACTTCTTCATACGTCAAATCCTCCGCTATTTCGTCCGGTTCTAACTCAATAATGTGGTTCGGGTCTTCCACATATTTGCGTAACATGGATATGTGGAAAACGTTATGAACACGAGACATACTTGGCGGTAAAGCGAGTCTATAAGCCACAGTTCCTACTCGATCGAGGATTAAAAATGGACCGATGAATCGAGGATTTAGCTTTCCTCTCTTTCCAAATCTCGTAACTCCTTTCCATGGAGCAACACGTAAGAACACATGATCTCCTACATCAAATTCCACGTCCTTTCGATGAAGATCAGCATAACTCTTTTGTCGATCTTGTGAGGTTTTTATACGTTGTCGGATCGTTTGAATCTTTTCTGTAGTCATACGTACCAACTCCGGTCCCAACAACGTTGCTTCGCCCACCTCATCCCAGCATACTGGAGAACGACATTTTCTTCCATACAATGCTTCGAATGGAGCCATGCCAATACTTGCTTGATAACTGTTGTTGTAGGAAAACTCCACCAATGGTAAGAACTTGTCCCAACTTCCCTTGAAGTCAAAGACACAGAGTCTTAATAGATCTTCAAGAGTTTGAATAGTCCTCTCTGATTGTCCGTCCGTCTGAGGATGATATGCTGAACTAAATCGTAACTCCGTGCCCATAGCTTTTTGTAAACTAACCCAAAATCGTGAAGTGAATCTTGGGTCTCGATCAGAAACTATGGATACTGGCATACCATGCAGTCTTACAATCTCGTTTATGTACATACGAGCAAGACGTTCAAGTGTATAAGTTTCTCGTATCGGTAAGAAATGAGCAGACTTGGTCAATCTATCAACAATGACCCAAATCGCATCAATACCTTGAGAAACCCTAGGAAGACCGGTAACGAAATCCATGGTAATGTGCTCCCACTTCCATTCTGGAATTTCAAGTGGTTGCAATGGACCTTTTGGTACTTGATGCTCCGCTTTGACTCGTTGACAAGTTAGACACCTTGAGATAAACAACGCTATCTCTCTCTTCATATTGCTCCACCAAAATGTATGACGAAGATCATGATACATTTTGGTACTTCCAGGATGGATTGCAAACGGTGTGTTGTGCGCCTCCATCATGATTTCATACTTTAAATCAGGGTTGTTAGGAACACAAAGTCTGGAGTTGACTCGAAGTATTCCTTCTTCATCGATTCTTGCTTCCGGCATAGAACCTTCTTGCACTTTCTTCCTCATACGCATCAGCTCCAGGTCTGTAGCTTGAGCAGCTTTAACTTTATCGATTAAAGTCGGTTCTACTCGTATATTCGCCATCATCACATGGGTCCCTGGAGTCTTCAACTCTATCTCCATCCTTTGCAAGTCACACAAAATGGGCCTTTGCGTTGTTAATATTGCACTTGTACCCGCATATGATCTTCTACTCAATGCGTCAGCTACCACGTTCGCTTTTCCAGGATGGTATTGAATGGTATGATCATAATCTTTCAACAGTTCAAGCCAACGTCGTTGTCGCATGTTGAGTTCCTTTTGAGTGAAGAAATATTTGAGGCTTTTATGATCCGTAAAGATCTCCACTTTCTCCCCATACAAGTAATGCCTCCAAATTTTAAGTGCAAAGACAACAGCTGCCAACTCTAGATCATGAGTAGGATAATTCCTCTCATATTCCTTGAGTTGTCTTGATGCATAGGCTATGACTTTTCCATGTTGCATGAGAACGCATCCCAACCCTTTGCTCGAAGCATCACTGTAGATGACAAATCCCTCCGAGCCAGATGGTATTGTTAGAACAGGTGCTGAAATGAGTCTCCTCTTGAGTTCTTGAAAACTCTGCTCACATTCTTCGCTCCAACCAAACTTTGTATCTTTCCGAGTCAGCTGAGTTAATGGAGTAGCGATTCGAGAAAATCCTTCCACGAATCTCCGATAATAACCAGCTAAACCAAGAAAGCTACGTACCTCGGTCACTGATTTAGGTTGCTCCCAGCTTTGAATAGCTTCAATCTTTGCCGGGTCAACCGATATTCCACGACTTGATACTACGTGCCCAAGGAATGCTACCTCCTCCAGCCAGAACTCGCATTTCTTCAACTTGGCATAAAGCTTGTATTCACGAAGCTTTTGGAGTACCAGCCTCAAGTGTTGCTCATGATCTTCACGGCTTTTGGAATAAATAAGGATGTCATCAATAAAGACGACCACAAAGTGATCCAAATATTCCTTGAATACCCGGTTCATCATATCCATGAAGGCAGCAGGAGCATTAGTCAATCCAAAGGACATGACTAGGAATTCATAATGCCCGTACCGAGTTCTAAAAGCCGTCTTTGGAATATCCTCAGTTCTAACCTTCAGCTGATGATATCCAGAACGAAGATCGATCTTTGAAAAGAATTGTGCTCCTTGCAACTGGTCAAACAGGTCATCAATACGTGGCAATGGGTACCTGTTTTTGATGGTGACATGATTCAACTCCCGATAATCAATACAAAGTCGCATACTTCCATCTTTCTTCTTCACGAATAGAACAGGAGCACCCCAAGGAGAAGTACTAGGACGAATAAAGCCAATGTCTAACAATTCCTGCAGTTGGATCTTTAACTCCTGAAGTTCAATAGGAGCCATTCGATATGGGGCTTTGGAAATGGGTTTTGTACCGGGTTCAAGATCGATACAAAATTCAATTTCACGCTCTGGGGGTAGGCCAGGAAGTTCTTCAGGGAATACGTCAGGGAATTTATTAACAATAGAAATATCATTCAAAACTGACGTATTTTTGTTTAGATCTGTGACATGAGCTAAGAAAGCTTGACATCCGTTTTTCAATAAACGAATAGCTTTATGGCTTGAGATGACAGCGATTGATTTTAATGGTTTGGTTGCTTGAATTCGCATAATAGGTCGATTAGGAATATGAAAGCTAACAACCTTACGAAAACAATCAATTTTTGCATAATGAGTAGTTAACCAATCAATCCCTAGAATCACGTCAAATGCAAGTATTTTTAATGAAATCAGATCGATAGGTAATGTGTGGGTACCAACTTGAACCAAACAAGACTTATAAACAGTGGAGGTAATGAAGGTTTCTCCCAACGGAGTTTCCACAGATAAGTCAAAGTCTAATTTCTCCGGAATCAAATTTAATCGATGAGCGCAAGTAGGAGAAATAAAAGAATGGGTTGAACCGGTATCAAATAAAGTATAAACTTCTTTAGAGTTTATAATAAGCTTACCCGTGATGACCTCATTCGGGTTCCTTGCTCTCTGGGAGTTCACAACAAACGCTCTCCCTTGCACAACCGGTTTTGACTTTTCTGGGACGGCTTTTGGTGCCTCCATCCTAGCTGAATTTGTCTTCGGTAAACGACAAAATCGGGCTAAATGACCTTCTCTTCCACAATTATAACATGCTTTGGACGGCATCGCGCAGTTTGGACTGATGTGCCCCTCCCCTCCGCATTTGAAACATATGATAGGTGGTCGTTCTCCTTCCTTAACGACAGGTGCTGGTGCTGACGTCTTTCCATCATTGTTGAATCTCCTCTTCTTGAAATGTCCATTCTTATTGTTTTGGCCCTGATTACCACCGAAGTGGTTACCATTTCTGGCCTGTTGATTCCCTCCACGCTTGTTGTCACCGCTTCGATGACTGCTCTCACTGGTATTATCATTTTGCCGGCTGCTCTCTTTTGGTTGCGTTATCTCGTTATCGCGCTCCACCAACTGAGCCCTATTTACAACATCTGAATACAAACACAGTTTATGAGAAACAAGATGTTGACGTATCTCCGGCTTCAAACCTCTTAAAAACATCCGCGTCATTCTTTCTTCATTATCCACCAGGTGGGACGCAAACCGGGATAACTCCGCAAATTTTGCCTCGTACTGCGACACGGTCATATTATTCTGCTCCAATTTGATGAACTCCACCTCCTTCATGTGACGAATACTCTCGGGAAAGTATTTGTCGTTAAACAGCTCTTGGAACTTCTCCCAAGACATCTTCAGTGCGGCAGGTTGAGTACGCTTTATCGATTCCCACCAGTAATCTGCCTCTCCTCGCAACATAAAGGCGGCAAAGGGAACCTTTTGCTCCTCGGAGCAACCCAAGACATCAAATATCTTGGTGATCTGCTTTATCCATGTTTCAGCTACAAGTGGTTTGGGTTCTCCCTTAAACTCCGGTGGTCCCAGCTCCTTAAACTGTTTAGCGGTGACCGCCTGAGAGTTTCCAGTATTTCCACCTACGTTGTGGACAGGAGCCGCTTTCACCTGTTGTTGCATGAATTGCATAAAGCCTCTGAACATTTGATCATTCATCATTTGGTCAGTGTTGTTGTTTGCATGAGGATTGACACCTTCCTGATGCACATTATCCTGATTATTGATATGTGGTGAATCAACAGTCGTCTGTGCTCCATTGCTATTCTCAACATTCTCAGATGCCATTTTCAGATACTGCCACAAAATAAAAATTAATTGATATGTCATATATTATCCTTATATTATGACCGACCAATTAAATACCATGCAAATAAACTTAGGTATGTCATACTAGCGAAGGAATTCCCCGTCTCTCCCCTCCTAGTTCTATTCTCACATCTTAGCCAGGGATCATATCCCTAAGCTCTGATACCAACTGTGACGCCCCCAAAATTAGGTATACATCACCCATCTTGGGTCGTCAGATACATAGTACAGAATACAAATACAACTTAATAATACAACTGTCGTGTACAATACGACAAAACATAAACTGTGAGTTTGAATACAAATATTATCTTCTAGAGAGTATTCATACTCAAAAGGAGTCCTCATTACATTTATTAACACACCATTACATAGAATAGTGAGGACTACTAACTAATACTATCATTCGGACCATCACTCCGTACCCCGACTTGTCCCAGCTACGTTCTCATTTCCTGAAGAGAACAGTGAAAGAAAGGGTGAGCTCAACTAGCCCAGTAAGAAATATTATGACTAAGATAATGCAGAATAAATTATCATTAGCCTTCAACAATGTTAAACTGATAAAATATAATAGACATCAAGTTTAACTGCAGCGGAACAAGCAATCCATTAAAAGAGTCAAGTAGAAAATAAACTCTACTATCTTTTATGATTTAAAAGGTTTTTCAACACTGTGATCGCTGAGACTCAGCTTAATAAAATAATCCACATCATCGAATCACCCCTGCACTACGGCCAAGGATATTCGTGTATTCATTAATGGTCATGATCATGCCAACAACTGTCCATCAATGCACTACGGGCCAATGAGGACTTTTACCACATCATTTGTAACATTACGGTCATGATTATACCGAATAATCCCTGGTCATAATCATACCAAGTCCATCTATGCACTACATGCCACAGATGACTTTCAACATTTTATAAACATGAGGATGATGACAATGATATAAGAATTCAATAAAACAAGTTCAAGAATTAATTTATCCAGGAATTAACAACGTCCAAATTGTCAACATGATACTGCATTGTGGAGTAAAATTCAAGAATGCTTAGAAGAATATTTTCTTGAAAAGATACTGGATGAAACGCAACTATCAAGGATATTCCACAAATTTCATGGAGTATAGAAGTCAAAACTTAACCAACTGAGTACAATAAAGAATGGAATAACAAAAGAAATCACCATGCATGCGATAGACCGCACAGACAGGTTATTCCAATAGAATAATAAATAATGGAACCAGGTCCGGCGTAAACGCACAGACAGGATATTCCGACAGAATAATAAATAATGGAACCAGGTCCGGTGTAAAACACACAGACAGGATATTCCAACAGAATAATAATAAAACGGAACCAGGTCCGGTGTAAAACACACAGACAGGATGTTCCAACAGAATAATAAACGGAACCAGGTCCGGTGTAAAACACACAGACAGGATGTTCCAACAGAATAATAAACGGAACCAGGTCCGGTGTAAAACACACAGACAGGATGTTCCAACAGAATAATAGAAGAATGTCACCAAGTATAGGGTAGACCGCGTATACTGGTTATTCCAACAGAATAATAACAAATGGAATAACAGAAGTTCTCTTCATGAATATAAAAGAAATAATATTCCCTACCTTAAAAGAACTGGATATTGGAAAAGTGATGTAGCAGAATACTTTTATCTCTCTCTCTCTTATTCTCTCTATACTTTCTCTCTCTATAGCTTGAATGAATTCGTGAAAAATAATGAAGCCCTAGGCCTCTATTTATAGAAAAACTGAGGGTGGCTCTTGGTCTTAACGAAGGGTCAAATGACTCTTGGTCTTAACGAAGGGTCAAATGACTCTTGGTAATATTGAAGGGACAACTACTATTGACGAAAGTAATTACTATTGACCAAGGTAAATACTATTGACGAAGGTAATTACTATTGACCAAGGTAAATACTATTGACGAAGGTAATTACTATTGACCAAGGTAAATACTATTGACGAAGGTAATTACTATTGACCAAGGTAAATACTATTGACGACGGTAATTACTATTGACGACGGTAATTACTATTGACGACGGTAATTACTATTGACGAAGAGACTCTTAGATGATGACATATGGCCCCCCATAAAATAACCAAACTTACCACAACGTCTCAATAATATAACATATTATACAGATGATACTATGACAATAATTTAAGAGATATGATGCAGCAATTACTGTAGCAATAATTGAGTATAGCTGAGTGACTTCTCACGTAAGCATCAATAATCAATACCGTGTGCTACTATGCAACCACGCGTATTACTGTACTTTTACTACCGAGTAGTTCAACAGTTTTAACGGTTTTAACGGTAACACCTCAGCCGTTATTTTTATAGAAAGATAATTCTGTCGTTTTCTCAATCCGACAATAATTCCGTTGTGGGGTCCACCAATGATTGTGCCGTCGTACGAATATTCCCCGACAAAAAGAATATTCTCCGACCAAACGAATATTTTATAACAACTTGATTACTTTGCAAAATTTATAACTATAACATTATATCAAACTAACTCCATAATATTCAAAAATGATATTTATAGAAAATTCATCTTTATTTATAAAAATTGGGGTCTTACACCCTGGCCTCCTCCCTGTGTAGAGGATTCTGTTTAAGTGGGTATTTATTGACCAAGAGTCCTTTTGTTTTGTTCTTTCAAAAAGACAGTTAATTCTGCTATCTAGTTTCTCAGTCCCTCAAACTCCTCTCGAGGGACAAAAGTAGATTCAGGTTGGGCACTTGTAGCTATATCTGAAGATGGGCTTAGTGCCTTATTGGATTTTGAATGGGTAACGAGACCAATTATTTCCCTATAAAAAGATTATGTAGTTTAGTTTGGTAAACATTAATAGTCTGCATGCTATGCAATGTGTCAGTTTTAGGAGTTTTTTAATGTTTTCCTGCAAAACTGATGTCAGTTGTTTTGATGACAGGATAGCATGACAGTTTTTGATTAGGGAATTGAATGTATATTCACAATTCTTTTTTATTTACATGGAATTTGTAATTTACATTGAATCGGAATTTACATGGAATTTGAAAGGGAAAGGCATGAATAGGCTCCCCTTCGCGTTTGATTTATCAGAGGCTGGCCTATCTTAGGCTACTCTCGCGGCTTTTCGGTATGAAGGTCCCCAGATTATCGCAATTTACTAGATGGGAAATTAATCTAATCTTTCAATTGGAACATATCTGAGTGGTGCATTTCCTGAGCCTCGCGGGATTATTCTCCGTTGAGTCCATTAATCAAACACCGACGGGTTTGCCTCCTGGTGGAGGAATCACATAACATACATTCACATACATCGTGTCTCACCGTATGAAATTATGACATTGTGCAAATCACTAATACAAAACGCAAAAATTGTGTGAGGCACTAAAGTGTAGTAAATAAAGCATTCATTCACATCCATTCAATGTAAAGACAACATTCACACACAAGCAGATAAGAAGGGATTTTTTGTGACGCCCCCAAAATAGGTATACAACACCCATTCTGAGTCGCCAAATACATGGTACAGAAAATAACTACAACTTTATTACAATAATTGTCGTGTAAAATACAACAACATATATGTTGTGAGTTTGGATACAAATATATACCAATAGGGTGTATACAAACTCAAAAAGAGTCCTCATTACAATTATTGATGTACTATTTTATAAAATAGTGAGAACTACTAATACATCTATCCTGAACCATTACTCCATATCCTGGCTAGTTCCTACTATGTTCTCACCTCCTGGGAAGAAAAATGGAACAAAAAGGAAAAGGGTGAGCTCAACTAGCCCAGTAAAGAATATTATGACTAAGATAATATACAACAAATTATCATTAGTCTTCAACAGGAAAAATCTGATAAAATATAATAGACAACAAGTTTTAGATCAACAACTGCAGCGGAAACAGCAAACTATTAGAAGAGTTAAGTAGAGAATGAGTTCTACTATCTTCTAAGATTTAAAAGTCTGTCATCAATATTTTATCCCTGTAACAATAATCAATAACCATCTTTAATCAAATATTCATCTTTGCACTACAGGCCAAAGATATTCATTTGTATCACCAGTCGGTTATATTCATCTCAACACCTGTTCATCTTTGCACTACGGGCCAAAGATATTCATCAGTTAATCATTCATCTTTGCACTACGGGCCAAAGATATTCATTTATATCACTATTTAGGACTGAGGATGATGAAAAATCAAAACATGAATTAAACTTTAAGAATAAGGGTCACAACAGATAATTTGGAAGGAAAGAAAAAAAATTTTCTTTTGTGAACAGTACCCATGAACAGTAACTATGAACAGTACTCGTGAATAGTACCCGTGAACAGTAACCGTGAATAGTAATTGTGAACAGTACCCGTGAATAGTAACTATGAACAGTACCCGTGAATAGTACCCAGTCATGAAAAGTTCCAAATTTGATAAAAAGTTCAGACCAATATTCCTATGAAATGATATTAGATGAAACGAAATTTCTAATCATTTCAAGAATTATAGAAGCAATACTTTTCATAGTAAGTTTAAATTTAGGAATACGAAATGAAATAATATTCATTCCATACTATGGAGTATGAAAGAAAATAATATTTCTTACTAGTATTTCAATAAAATAATATCATTTACCTTGGTAGAAACTGGATTTGACTGGAATATCGGATATTATTCTAAGAAAATCTTGCAGAAAAACTTCCCTCAAAATATTCGTATACTCAAGAAAAAATACTCACAATACTATGGAATAAGAATTTCTGAATTTATAAATGGTGTGATGAGGAAGGAGGGTTATCTCTCTATTTATAGTGCAGGACGGAGGAAGAAAACCAAATGAGCTGCCTAACTTTTTCTGCCAAATTCTTTCCTACCAAATTTTCTTCAATCATGCCTAACCTTTCCTTTTCATTCATTGCCTAACTCTTATTTTTCCAATAGGTGAGGCCCACAAGTTTGGAAAAACACAAGCTGTGCAGAGAATTAAATGACCATGCATCCACAACAAAACAAAGCATACTTGCAATAATTTCTTCCACCCACCACTAATTCCACCAATCCATGGTCTTTATTCCACAAATTAAAAATCAAGTTTGCAGAAGAATTCTCACCAACCAACTTAGGAAAATCAAAGATATACTGCTATGCATTCGAATGCAATTTGCTTACTCCATCTTTTAATCACATGCTTATATATATATATATATATATATATATATATATATATATATATATATATATATATATATATATATATATATATATATAAATATATATAAAACAATTATAATATATATGAATGAATATTCTATCGGATAAATAATTGCCAAACTTTCAACAAATAATTCATACTAAAATTCCTTCAATTATATCCACATAAATAAATAAATCCCTCATTTATATCCACATCAAATAAATATTTTCTTATCATATAAATCAATAATTAATTATTCACAAATAATATTACAGAATCACATTTATGACAACCAGGCCGTTCCCAGGAAAGAGGGGGCTTTCCAATAAGGATTTCTCCTTACTGGCGCGCAATTAGGTGACCAAACCTCTCCATAAACAGAACTTTCTAGACATTGCCAATAATGCTATCTAATAATATTATTCAAATAATATGAATTATTGATCTGGTAATGGAAAATACTGTGCATTGATAATTATTGAAACAACAATAATATAAAATATCAACACAGTAATTATTGAAGCAATAAAATAAAATATTAGACAGTAATTACTGTAACAATTATTGAGTAGTGCCTTCTTACGTAAGAATCAATAATTTAACAATACTGTGCAAAATCGTGTGCTACTGTGCAACTACGCGTATTACTGTATTTTAACCGCTAGGTAACTCAACAGTGTTAACGGTAACAATTTACGCCGTTATTTATAAAACTCAATCTTTGTCATTTTCTTCATCCGACAGATATTCCGTTATGGGGCCCACAAATGACTGCGCCGTCGTACGGATATTCCCGACAAAAAGAATATTCCACGACCAAACGAATATTCTCCGACAACAATGATTATTTTATAACCACTTGCTTATTTTGCAAAATTTGCACATTTCACCCATAACCAAAGTATTATATCAATTAACACATTATTATGCACAATAATAAATAGAGAAAATTTGATTTTATTTATAATAAGTTGGGGTTTTACAACCTCCCCTCCTTATGAAATTTCGTCCTCAAAATTGACGTACGTACCTGGTGTTTCGAAAAGATGAGGATACCTCGCTTTCATTTCTGTATCCAACTTCCAGGTCATTTCTTCAATAGTATGGTTCCTCCACAAAACTTTGACTTGTGGTATGACCTTTGTGCGTAGGACATGCTCATTCCTATCCAAAATCTTGATAGGTACCTCCTCGTACGTTAAGTCTTCGGCTATCTCGTCCGGTTCTAACTCAATGACATGGTTCGGGTCGTCCACATAATTTCATAACTTCGATACGTGAAAAACGTTATGAACACGCGTTATACTTGGCGGTAAAACGAGTCTATAGGCCACAGTTCCTACTCGATCAAGGATTTTAAATGGACCAATAAATCGAAGGTTTGAGCTTTCCTCACATCGCCAATTCTCGCTTTTGGAATAACAACTTCTTGCACCTCCTTCTTCATATTCATCAGCTCCGGTGTGTAGCTTGAGCGATTTTAACTTTATCGATTAAAGTCGATTCTACTCGTATATCATCACATGGGTACCTAAAGTCTTCAACTCTATCTCTATCATTTGCAAGTCACACAAAATAGGCATTTGTGTTGACAATATCGCACTCGTACTTGCATATGATCTTCTACTCAATGCGTCAGCTACCACGTTCGCTTTTCCAGGATTGTATTGGATGGTATGATCGTAATCTTTAACAGCTCGAGCCAACGTCTTTGGCGCATGATACGTTCGTTTTAAGTAAAGAAATATTTGAGGGTTTAAGAAATGGGTTTTGTAATGGGGTCAATACAAAATTTGATTTCACGCTCTGCGGTAGGCTAAGAAGTCTTTAAGAATACGTCAGGAAATTTATTAACAATAGAAATATCGTTCAAAACTGTGACCCTCATCCAAGACTTGAATAACACGTCACATTGATACCTATCAACTTGTCATCGTCATTCACGACGTCGCCTATAGAAAGTCTGGCTTCGGTGCATTCCATACAGGGAAGTCACCAGATAAAGGCTCAGGGCTCTTTACTTATGACTTGATATGACAATGATTGACTTTAATGGTTTGGTTACTTTGAATTCGCATAACAGGTTGGTTAGGAGTATGAAAGCTAACAACCTTACAAAAAAAACATGATGAGTAGTTAACCAATCGATTCCTAAAATCACATCAAAGGCAAGTATTTTCAAAGAGATACGATAGACAGGTAACGTGAAAGTGTTGATTTGAATCAAACAAGATTAATAAATAGCGGAGGTAACGAAGGTTTCGTCCAATAGAGTTTCAACAGATAAGTCAAAGTCTAATTTCTTAATAGTCAAGTTTAAACGTTGAACACAACTAGGTGAAATACAAGAGTGGGTGGAATCGGTATCGAATAAGGTACAAACTTCGCAAGGGTTTATGATTAGCTTACCCGCGATAACTTCATTTGGGTTCCTCACTTGTTAGGAAATCATGACAACCGCTCTCCCTTGAACTACCCGACTTTGACTCGTCTGGGGCAGTATTTGGTGTCATCACTACCGTTGGAATCAACTTTTCTATAGGACATATTCCACCCTCAACTGCTTCATCGTACTCCTGATTCATGATCTGAATCATCAATCTTCGATCCATATCGAATTGAGATTGACCACTCTGTACAGGATAACTAAAAACTCGATGCTGGGTTCTCCCAATTACTGTCCAAAAAGAGAAATGTATATCATCTATTTTAGCCTTTTTGGATCGGACATCTCTTTCTACAATATCAACATGTCGTGCGGCTTTTACCCACGCATCCTTCATTCTCACTCGTTCAGTTGTTTCTTCTTTCAGCTGATCCTTGATATTTGAATTCTCAGATTCTAACCTTAATATCTTACACTCTGCCAAAGCGTGATTTTGTTCGAGCATCACATAACGGGTAACACAATTTTGAATTGTTACATCCCTTTGCTCCACGACCGCTGTAAGAACCCGGATATTCAAAAAAATATTAAAATAAGAATTTAATGAATAAAATTCTTACGTGTGAAATGGGCTCAAATAAAAACATTTATGTGTTACGGGATATGTGGTATTGTGTTACATAGGGTAATATGAGCTATGTAATAAGTGATGTTGTGTTTAATATATATGTTATTAAAGGAAGACATAAATTATTATATCTTTAAATGGATATTTAATATTCGAAGAAATTATCTTGGGAACAATTTATAGAGGGAGAAAGAAATAATAATTATATATTTCTAATAGAGGATATTAAAATGATTTCTAATATTGAGTTATTTTAATAAAAGGAGAAAATGTTATTTTTGAATAATAATATTACCTTATATATTTTTGTATGAGGTATGTTTAATAATATAGTAAATATATTAATATGTATTTGCTATATCTAAATAAATTGATGGAAATAATTTATCATAATACAAAATAAACTTATTATCTATTTTTTATGTATAATATATGTATATGTGTCGTACATATAGTTAATTGATATTATATTAAGAATAATATCTTGAGACAATAAGCAAATTAATTTCTAATTGTAAATGTCTTTATTCGGAGAAAACATAATATTTATGTTATGACAAAATATATTATTTCTAATGTATTTTCAAGGGAGTTAATTAATGAAAGAAAACTAAGTTATTTTAATATATTAAGTAACTTAAGTTATTATTTTATCGTGGATGTTATCATTTAAATAACAAATGGAGTATATATTAATTATTATAAGCATAAAGGTTATACTTATAATCAATTACGGTAGTTTAGCATTTAAATGCTTGAGTCACACAAATATTATATTGAAAGAATAATAAGTGTGGAGAATGAGAGAAGCTTAAGATCGAGTTTGTGAGATATGCCTAGTGTGGCAAAGTGAAGGAATACACATTCGTTAAATAATTTAATGAATGAATAATTGAAGGAATTAATTTGTATGTGCAATGATTTTATATTATATAGTAGCTACCTCTATATGATATGAAATGAAGTGTGACATTTAATTGGGACTAATAATATACATATGGTAAAAGTGATTAAATCATGAAGTTGATTTAAATAAGTTTTGTTATCCCATCCTAGGTGATGAGACAATTATATGTATATTACATCACACATACTACCTTGAAATGTTAAGTCATATTGTGACATTAGGTTATAAAATATGGTTGATATGCGTATTAAAAATATAACATAAGAGTGAGAAGGTTTAGGAGTATACAAGAATGCTGAGATATGGTATTGTCCCAAATTGAGAGTCCCATTTTCTCCCTCACATCTCAGTCACGTGTTTAGATAAAAAGGCTAAGGCATATGTTCTTCATTTTCTTCCAAGCTTGCTAGATCATGATAATGGAGGGAGTGGGCATAATGATGTTCTCCAACAACCAATTACCA
Organism: Panax notoginseng; assembly: GCA_016801055.1. Classification (NCBI taxonomy): domain Eukaryota; kingdom Viridiplantae; phylum Streptophyta; class Magnoliopsida; order Apiales; family Araliaceae; genus Panax; species Panax notoginseng. The sequence goes on from CM029017.1 coordinate 48,473,677, forward strand.
ACTTCTTCTTGCCCAAGGGATTCCTCTTCTTTTTCTTGGACAAAGCCATGAATTGGGTAAGAGCTTCTCTATAAATTGGGAGCTCCCCCTCATAAATTATGTTGCTTAAATTCTTGATAGTTATATATAAAGTTTGTTGCTGAGATTGAGAAGCAAGCTTAGTAATTCAAAGCTCCAAGAGGTATAACCCTTACTTTAAATTCTTAGTTTTGAGTAGATGAATTCATAAGAGATTTCATGAATTAGCTAAGAATTGATATGTAGGATAATGGTAACATGTTATTAGAGTCTATGTATATGTTATAAATGCAATACGATAGTATTCAAGCATCAAGAGGTAATAATTTTAAGTTACATGCTCTTGATTTCCTAAGTTTATAATTCCTTAGAAATATCATGAAAAAGTAGCTTTTGAGTCACAAAATTGATGGCTAAGGGTTGTTATAATTCATAAATTGTTGTTAGATATTGTTAATATAATCAAATACGAAATCAACGGAAGTTAAACGAACTAATTTGGTTGAGAAACGAATTCGTAGTGAACGAATTCGCTAAATTGTCAAAACATGAACAATTAGTATGAACATGAGTTATAGATTCATTTTGGTTTAGTTAATGTTTATGTTAGTTGATAGGTATTATAGTATGTTGTAATTCTATGAATTACGAATCCATAGAATCGAAAACGGACTAATTTGGACATGTAAAACTCAAATTATGAAGGTAGAAAGGATTTTTGGCTTGTTATTTTGTAGCAGAGCATGAATCCGTGAGTTAACAGTAGCTATGCTCGCCCCGGCGGGCTATTTATAGGGCAAGAACCCCGCCCCGGCGGGGGTGGTCTGACTGCATTTGTTGAGAAAAATCTGACAGAACATGTTTTGGTAAAACGGCCATAACTTTTTCATACGAACTCCGATTGAGGAAATTCAAGATGATCCGGAACGAGAATGAATAGACCTACAACTTTTGTTCTTTAAGTGTTTCAATTTGAGGTCATTAGGAAGGGTCAAAATAGTCATCTTTGTGACTGTTACGTAATCGAAGGCCATCGAAGGGCGTCGAGCGAGCACATGTGCAAGTGTAGTGCTCCCGACGATGGAATATGCTATTCTAAGTGATGTAACATGAAAATGCATGATAATAGACATGACATATAAGATTTCCTTGCTCATAATAGAAAGCATTGGCATGACTTAGTATGTATTTTGAAAAGAAACTTGGAGTTTTGAAAAATGAATATTGACAAACCTTGAGTCTTTGAAGTTATGATATTTTAACACATACATCTTGTTGAGTTATGAGTATACTTAAGGATGAGAAGTGATTTAAAGTTACCTTGCATATACTAGATTAATATTGTGTGGTTTAAAGTGTTTTAAAAGAAAAACTTGAAGTTTGAAAATGAAAACTTGATGAACTTTGTGTCTTTTAAGTTTCGACCTTGGAAACATGTGAATGTGGCCTAGTTATGTGCACGGATGGATAAGGAATGTAATTTCAAGATGTATTGCACATAAAAGGTTGTCAAGCTCAGTTTAGTATGCCTTTTAAAGAGGAAAGTAAAAGTGTTAGAAACTAACTTTGATGAGCATTGTATTACTTGCATTATGACTTTATAAGTAAGCATGATAGAGTTGTCTATGCTTTTGAACATGAATGATATGTGCACTCAACTAGTCAAGCATGACATAAGTTATTTAAGCATGTTTTAAAAGTATGAACTATGCTATGTCTATGTAAATGAGAAAGATACATGTGAGCATACTAGTAGAGGCTTATTAGTACCAATATATGGTTTAAAAGCTTATAACATCGAATCTTGTTAAAGAAAGTTGTTAAGCCTTATTGATTAAAATAAATCATTATGAAACTAAGTAGTTAAATTATGAACGACGTAGATCACGTATCTATAAACTTTAAATATGTGGCGAACACATAGTGAGTCAAGTGTGTGATAAATGTATATGAATGTTGATGTCAAGTACGGATGGTTAAGTATACCTATACATACCTAGCTATTCTAAGAGTATGATGAGAAAGCGAAATGAAGTTTTTTTTTTCAAACCTAGTTAGGAAACGATGTAATATTTATTGTTATATTAAGAACGTATGAAAGTTATGACTAATGGATTTGAATCTATGATTATATAACTGTGTAGGAATACACGCAGTGCAGATAAGCTTTAAGCAGTTAAGTCGTAGTTGATAAACTACGAATCAGGCAAGTCTTTCAGTTCTAATTTGATATATGAATTTTATAACTGTTAGTGAGTTATATTATGCCATGAGAACGTTGATGTATATATATGAAATGCATATGAGATATGTATGAATGTTGAAAGATGATCTTTGATGATATGCTTGTGGAGTAAATCTTTATGCCTGTTATGTAAGAAGTAACATGCATAGTAAATGTTAATTGATTATGAATGCATGAACTGAATATGCTATTATATGCTATGTGCTGCATGAAAACTGTTAGAATTGTTGGGATGTCGAGCTCACTCTTGCAAATAACCACTTTTGCAGGTTAAAGACTCACGGTAAAGAATTCGTGCTTCTTTGTTGACAAAGTAGATAGTTTCGCAACGAAGGATACTATTTAGATTATTACTTGAACCGTGTTTAGGTTCTAGGAGTGTACTTGATATATACTTACGATGTTTAATACTTGTGTATTGTAAGAATGTATTAGTTAATACATAGAGGATATCGAATCAAGATGTAAAATCTTATACAGTAATTCTAATAGAATGAACCATATTATACAGTTGATTCAAGAATTGTAATTGGTTCAAAGTTATGAAATCAATAGAAGATTCATTTTCAAAGGAGATTGAAAAAGTTTAAATTATTCCGCGTTTTTATAATATCGAATGTGATGTAATACAGGAATAGTAAATGACCAGGATGTAAGACCCCAAATTATTAATAAATGAAATTTAATTTCCTCTATTTATTATTCTGAAATAGTAAGGGTTGATTTGATTAATGTGGTTAGTTATGGGTAAAGTGCGCAAATATTTTAAATAAGCAAGTGGTTATAAAATATTCATTGTTGTCGGGGAATATTCGCTTGGTCGTGGAATATTCTTACTGTCGGAGAATATTCGTACGACGGCGCAATCTTTTGTGGGCCCCATAACGGAAAGCGATTGGATGAAGAAAACGACAAAAATAAGTTGTTTATAAATAACGGCGTAGTTGTTACCGTTAATACTGTTGGAATACCCGGTGGTTAAAGCACGGTAATACGCGTTGTTGCACAGTAGCACACGGTATTGCACCAATTATTGATTCTTACGTAGAAGGCACTACTCAATAATTGTTACAGTAATTACTGTTCAATATTATATTTTATTGATTCAATAATTGCTGCGTTGATATTTTATATTACTGTTGTTTTAATAATTGTCACTACACTGTATTTTCTATTATCGGAGCAATAATTTATATTATCTGAATAATATTATTAGATAACATTATTGGCAATGTCTAGAAAGTTCTGTCTAAGGAGGGGTTTGGTCATCTAATTGCGCGCCAGTAAGAAGAAATCCTTATTGGAAAGCCCCCTCTTTCTTGGGAACAGCCTGGTTGCCAGTACTGTGATTCTGTAATATTATTTGTGTATAATTAGTTATTAATTTATATGATGAGGAAAATAGTGATTTTATGTGGATATAGATGGAGAAAATTTTTAATGTGACAATTGTTGAAAATAAATATTTTATCTTTTTCTGATAAAATAATTCATTTAAATATATTATTTTAATAATATATTGATGGTGGTATTTTTACAATGAATGTGGGATATATGAGTATATGAGGAGGTAGAGTATTTTTGTGGCATTAAATGATTAACACATGTTTTGTGTGTTGGTGGACACAATTCTTGACCGAAAATTTATTATTGACTGTAAAATCGTCCGTTTGTGAATTTCGGTCAATTTTTGTTTGCAATTTGGAAAAACTTTCTTCTACAAAGTTGTAGAGAATTGGATTTCCTATAAAAACTTGCGAGATTCGAATTTTCTGACAAAAGGGCTATTTATTATGAATTATTGAAGTTTCGAAGTTCCGAAATAATTGATTTTTGGGAGTTTTAGTTAATTATTTTGAGAAAAACGTTTTTTGTATTTTTTTGGACATCATAAACATGTGCAAGGTGGCTGATTTCATATTTTCTTAGGTGGGCTTGAAAATATATATATATATATATATATATATATATATATATATATATATATATATATATATATATATATATATATTAAATTTTCTGCTTTGGTGTTCTAAGCATTTTCCTATAAATAGGGTGCTTAGGTTAGAATTGAAAATCACACCAGAAACACAAGTTTCTCTCTCTTTCTCTCTCTATATTAGTGAGCGTATTCTTGTGAGTATTCTAATACTTTGAGTATTGCTATACGGTGCAAGTTCAAGTCATAACCTATATCCGGTGTTTCAACTAGAAGTATTATTTTTGCTGAGGTAAGGGATGTTATTTCTTCTTAAATGATATTATTTTCTTCAATATTATTATGCCGAAGTATTGATCTGAACTTTTTATCAAATTTAGAACTTTTCATGTCGGGGTTACTATTCATGAGTTACTATTCACGAGTTACTATTCACGAGTTACTATTCACCGAAAAATGAAATTTTTTTCTTTTCATCCAAAATATCTATTCTGGATACTAGCTTTGATTGTATCCATATTTTGATCATTCTTGAATTTTACTTCACTATGATTATTTATAAGGTATTTTTGGACATGGAATAGCTGAAATACGAATCCTTAATATTTATTATTTTGTTTCACTGGATTCGTTTCCTTTAAAATATTTTTCATCATCCTCAGTCCTAAATGATGATATAACTGAATATCTTTGGCCTGTAGTGCAAAGATGAATGATTTCTGATGAATATCTTTGGCCCGTAGTGCAAAGATGAACAGGTGTTGAGATGAACATGACCAACTGATGAATATCTTTGGCCTATAGTGCAAAGATGACTATATGATTCAAGATATTTATTGATTGATGTTACATAGATAAAATATTGATGATGGGCTTTTAAATTCATAGATAATCGTAGATTTCATTCTCTACGTAACTTTTCTATGAATTATTATTTTCCGCTGTGAATATTGATTTAAAACTTGTTGTCTATTGTATTCTATTAAATTTTTCCCTGTTGAAGACTAACGATAATTTGTTGTATATTATCTTAGTCATAATATTCTTTACTAGGCTAGTTGAGCTCACCCTTTTCCTTGTTGTTCCATTTTTCTTCTCAGGAGGCGAGAATGTAGCGAGTACTAGTCGGGGTGTGGAATGATGGTTCAAGACAGTTATTTTAGTAGTCCTCACTATTTTGAAAAATAGTGTATCAATAAGTATAATGAGGACTTAATTGAGTATGAATACTGTCTAGATGGCAATATTTGTATTTAAACTCACAGTATATGTGTTGTCGTATTTTGCACGACAATTGTAATAATAAAGTTGTAGTTATTTTTCTGTACCATGTATTTGGCGACTCAGAATGGGTTGGATGGATTGGACCTATTTTGGGGGCGTCACAGTTGGTATCAGAGCTTAGGGATATGATCTCTGGCGGAGATCGGGGAATAGAACTAGGAGGGCAGAGATGAGTAAATCCTTCGCTAGTGTGTCCTACCTAAGCTTATTTGTTGGTCAGTCATAATATAGGGATATTATGTTAATTTGTTAAATTAACCCTTGTTTTATGGTAGTATTTGAGAATGTCGACTGAGAATGTTAACAGTGGAGTAAATGAGACGGTGGAGACACATGTGCTCACCAACGAGGAGAACGTGCAACAGGCTGGCAATGTTCCTCCTGTGAACAACACCACTGAGCAGACGGTGAACGATGAGATGTTTAGAAGTCTTTTGCGGTTCATGCAAAACCAGACGAAGGAGATTCCTGTTCAAAGTATAGGAAGAAACAATGGCAACGCACAGCTGGTCACAGCCAAGTAGTTCAAAGAGTTGGGACCACCAGAATTTAAGGGAAAGCCGGATCCGATCATGGCGGAAACGTGGGTCAAGCAAATTACCAAGATATTCGATGTCTTGGGATGCACGGAGGAACAGAAGGTTCCATTCGCCACCTTTATGTTCCGTGGCGAGGCAGACTACTGGTGGGAGTCTGTGAAACGTACCCATCCAGCCGCACTCAGCATGTCTTGGGAGACATTTCAGAAACTGTTCAATGACAAATACTTTCCTAAAAGTGTTCGTCATATAAAGGAAGTGGAGTTTATTAGACTGGAGCAGAATAACATGACGGTGTCTCAGTACGAGGCGAAGTTTGCAGAGTTGTCCAGGTTTGCACCTCATTTGGTGGAGAATGAGGAACGTATGACGCGGATGTTTCTGAGAGGTTTGAAACCCGGCATACGTCAATATCTCATTTCTCATAAATTTTCTCTCTATTCAGATGTTGTCAACAGGGCTCAATTATTAGAACGAGATAACGAGTATGGTCAACCGAGGGACCACAACCAGGATCATACCGGTGATAACAGTCATCAGAACAATGATAACCAGCGGAGAAAGAAAAAAACAGACAAGAACGGCAACCACTCTGGTGGTAATCGTGGCCATGAAAATAGAAGAAGCGAGTCGGGAGGAGATTTTAAAAAGAGGAGATTCAACAATGGCAATACGAAGACGTCAGCACCAGCAGCAACTGGTTCCAAGGGAGGAGAACGACCACCGGTCATATGCTATAAATGTGGAAAAGAGGGACATATCAGCCCAAACTGTCCACAACAGTTCAAGGTATGCTATAATTATGGAAAGGAAGGACATATCGCTCGAGATTGTACGGTAGCGAAACCAAGTTCAGCGGGGACGGTGACTCAAAAGGCTACCCCAGAAAAGTCAAAGTCAAGGGTTCCTGAAAGAGCGTTTGTCGTGACTGGTCAACATGCGAGGAACCCAAACGAGGTGATCACGGGTAAGCTAATCATAAATTCATGTGAAGTTTATACCTTACTAGATACCGGTGCTACCCATTCATTTATTTCTCCTGCTTGTGCTCAACGTTTAAACTTGACTCCGGAGAAATTAGACTTTGATTTATCTGTGGAGACTCCGTTAGGGGAAACTTTCATCACATCCACTGTTTATAAATCTTGTTTGATCCAAGTTGGCACCATCACCTTACCTGTTGACCTTATCTCTTTAAAGATACTTGCATTTGACATGATTTTAGGAATTGATTGGTCAACTACTCATCATGCCAAAATTGATTATTTTCTTAAGGTGGTTAGTTTTCATATTCCTAATCAACCTGTTGTTCGAATTCAAGCAACAAAGCCATTAAAATCAATCACTGTCATATCAAGTCATAAAGTCATTCGTTTATTAAAAAACGATGTCAAGCTTTCTTAGCCCATGTTATGGATTTGAATAAAGACACGTCAAATTTGAATAATATTCCTGTTGTTAGTAACTTTCCTGACGTATTTCCTGAAGAACTTCCCGGTCTACCCCCAGAACGTGAAGTTGAATTCTTTATTGATCTTGAACCTGGTACAAAGCCCATTTCTAAAACCCCATATCGAATGGCTCCTATTGAACTTCAGGAGTTAAAAGTCCAACTACAAGAGTTGTTGGACATCGGCTTCATTCGTCCTAGTACATCTCCTTGGGGTACTCCTGTTTTATTTGTAAAGAAGTAAGACGGGAGTATGCGACTTTGTATCGATTACCGGGAATTAAACCATGTCACCATCAAGAATAGGTATCCGCTACCTTGTATTGATGACCTGTTTGACCAGTTACAAGGAGCACAATTCTTTTCAAAAATCGATCTTCGTTCTTGATATCATCAGCTGAAGGTTAAAACTGAGGATATTTCGAAGACTGCCTTTAGAACTCGGTACGGGCATTATGAATTCTTAGTCATGTCTTTTGGATTGACTAATGCTCCTGCGGCTTTCATGGATATGATGAACCGAGTATTCAAGGATTATTTGGATCAGTTCGTTGTTGTCTTTATTGATGACATCCTCATATATTCCAAAAGCCGTGAAGATCATGAGCACTATTTGAAGCTGGTACTCTAAAGGCTGCGTGAAAACAAGTTATAAGCTAAGTTGAAGAAATGCGAGTTCTGGCTTGAGGAAGTAGCATTCCTAGGGCACGTGGTGTCAAAACATGGAGTATCTGTGGACCCAGCGAAGATTGAAGCAATACAAAGCTGGGAGCAACCGAAGACGGTGACCGATGTACGTAGCTTTCTGGGCTTAGCTGGTTATTATCGGAGATTCGTAGAAGGGTTTTCTCGAATCGCTACCCCGTTAACTCAGCTGACTCGGAAGGATGTCAAATTCGTATGGAGCGAAGAATGCGAGAAGAGTTTCCAAGAGCTTAGGAGGAGACTCATTTCGGCACCTGTTCTGACAATACCATCTGGTTCGGATGGATTTGTTATCTTCAGCGATGCTTCAGGCAAAGGGTTAGGATGTGTTCTCATGCAACGTGAGAAAGTCATGCCTATGCCTCACGACAACTTAAAGAATATGAGAGGAATTATCCTACTCATGATCTAGAGTTGGCAGCAGTCGTTTTCGCTCTAAAGATCTGGAGGCACTATCTATATGGGGAGAAGGTGGAGATATATTCGGACCATAAAAGCCTTAAATATTTCTTCACTCAAAAAGAACTCAACATGCGGCAACGACGTTGGCTCGAGCTGTTGAAAGATTACGACCACACTATTCAATACCATCCTGGAAAAGCAAACGTGGTAGCTGACGCGTTGAGTAGAAGATCATATGAAGGAATGAGTACGATGATGTCAAGTATACGCGTAGAACCAACTTTAATCGATAAAGTTAAAGTTGCTTAAGCTACAGACCCGGAGCTGATGCGTATGAAGAAGAAAGTGCAAGAAGGTGCTATTCCAGAAGCAAGAATCGATGAAGAAGGAATACTTCGAGTCCACTCCAGACTTTTTGTTCCTAACGATTCTGATTTAAAGTACAAGATCATGATGGAGGCACACAATACACCATTTACAATCCATCCTGGAAGTACTAAAATGTATCGTGATCTTCGACATATATTTTGGTGGAACAATATGAAGAGAGAGATTGCAAAGTTTATCTCGAGATGTTTAACTTGTCAACGTGTAAAGGCGGAGCATCAAGTACCAAAAGGTCCATTGCAACCACTTGAGATTCCGAAATGGAAGTGGGAACACATTACCATGGATTTCGTTACGGGTCTTCCCACGGTTTCTCAAGGCATAAATGCTATTTGGGTTATAGTTGATAGACTAACCAAGTCTGCTCATTTCTTGCCGATACGGGAGACTTATTCCCTTGAACGTCTTGCAAATATGTACGTGAATGAGATTGTAAGGTTGCATGGCATGCCAATATCCATAGTTTCGGATCGTCACCCAAGATTCACTTCAAGATTTTGGGTTAGTTTGTAAAAAGCTATGGGCACGAATTTACGGTTCAGTTCGGCATACCATCCTCAAACGGACGGGCAATCAGAGAGGACTATTCAAACTCTTGAAGATCTATTAAGACTTTGTGTCTTAGATTTCAAAGGAAGTTGGCATAAGTACCTACCATTGGTGGAATTCTCCTACAACAACAGTTATCAGGCAAGTATAGGTGTGGCTCCCTTTGAAGCATTGTATGGACGAAAGTGTCGCTCTCCAGTATGTTGGGATGAGGTGGGAAAAGCAACGTTGTTAGGACCAGAGTTGGTACGAATGACTACAGAGAAGATCCAAACGATTCGACAACGTATACAAATGGCACAGGATCGACAAAAGAGTTATGTGGATCTTCATCGAAAGGACGTGAAATTTGACATTGGGGATCATGTATTATTACGTGTAGCTCCATGAAAGGAGTTACAAGATTTGGGAAGAGAGGAAAGCTCAATCCATGATTTATTGGTCCATTTCAGATTCTTGACCGAGTAGGAAATGTGGCCTATAGACTCGCGTTACCTCCAAGTATGTCTCGTGTTCATAATGTTTTTCATATATCTGTGCTTCGTAAATATGTGAAAGACCCGAACCACGTTATTGAGTTAGAACCGGACGAGATAGCCGCAGACTTAACGTACGAGGAGGTACCTGTCAAGATCTTGGATAGGAAGGAGCATGTCCTACGCACGAAAGTCGTACCACAAGTTAAAATTTTGTGGAGAAACCATGCTATTGAGGAAATGACCTGGGAGTTGAAAACGGAAATGAAAGCGAGGTATCCTCATCTTTTCGAAACACCAGGTACGTATGTCAATTTCGAGGACGAAATTTCATAAGGAGGGGAGGTTGTAAGACCCCAAATTATTAATAAATAAAATTTAATTTCCTCTATTTATTATTCTGAAATAGTAAGGGTTGATTTGATTAATGTGATTAGTAATAGGTAAAGTGCGCAAATATTTTAAATAAGCAAGTGGTTATAAAATATTCATTGTTGTCGGGGAATATTCGCTTGGTCGTGGAATATTCTTACTGTCGGAGAATATTCGTACGACGGCACAATCTTTTGTGGGCCCATAACGGAAAGCGATTGGATGAAGAAAACGACAAAAATAAGTTGTTTATAAATAACGGCGTAGTTGTTACCGTTAATACTGTTGGAATACCCGGTGGTTAAAGCACAGTAATACGCGTTGTTGCACAGTAGCACACGGTATTGCACCAATTATTGATTCTTACGTAGAAGGCACTACTAAATAATTGTTACAGTAATTACTGTTCAATATTGTATTTTATTGATTCAATAATTGATGCGTTGATATTTTATATTACTGTTGTTTTAATAATTGTCACTACACAGTATTTTCTATTATCGGAGCAATAATTCATATTATATGAATAATATTATTAGATAACATTATTGGCAATGTCTAGAAAGTTCTGTCTAAGGAGATGTTTGGTCATCTAATTGCGCGCCAGTAAGAAGAAATCCTTATTGGAAAGCCCCCTCTTTCTTGGGAACGGCCTGGTTGCCAGTACTGTGATTCTGTAATATTATTTGTGTATAATTAATTATTAATTTATATGATGAGAAAAATAGTGATTTTATGTGGATATAGATGGAGAAAATTTTTAATGTGACAATTGTTAAAAATAAATATTTTATCTTTTTCTGATAAAATAATTCATTTAAATATATTATTTTAATAATATATTGATGGTGGTATTTTTACAATAAATATGGAATATTTGAGTATATGAGGAGGAAGAGTATTTTTGTGGCATTAAATGATTAACACATGTTTTGTGTGTTGGTGGACACAATTCTTGACCGAAAATTTATTATTGACTGTAAAATCGCCCGTTTGTGAATTTCGGTCAATTTTTGTTTGGAATTTGGAAAAACTTTCTTCTGCAAAGTTGTTGAGAATTGGATTTCCTATACAAACTCGCGAGATTCGAATTTTCTGACAAAAGGGCTATTTATTATGAATTATTGAAGTTTCGAAGTTCCGAAATAATTGATTTTTGGGAGTTTTAGTTAATTATTTTGAGAAAAATATTTTTTGTATTTTTTTTGGACATCATAAACATGTGCAAGGTGGTTGATTTCAAATTTTCTTAGGTGGGCTTGAAAATTTATATATATATATATATATATATATATATATATATATATATATATATATATATTATATTTAAATTTTTGCTTTGGTGTTCTAAGCATTTTTCTATAAATAGGGTGCTTAGGTTAGAATTGAAAATCACACCAGAAACACAAGTTTCTCTCTCTTTCTCTCTCTATATTAGTGAGCGTATTCTTGTGAGTATTCTAATACTTTGAGTATTGCTATACGGTACAAGTTCAAGTCATAACCTATATCCGGTGTTTCAACTAGAAGTACTGTTTTTGCTGAGGTAAGGGATGTTATTTCTTCTTAAATGATATTATTTTCTTTAATATCATTATGACGAAGTATTGATCTGAACTTTTTATCAAATTTAAAACTTTTCATGTCGGGGTTACTATTCACGAGTTACTATTCACGAGTTATTATTCATCGAAAAATGAAATTTTTTTCTTTTCGTCCAAAATATCTATTCTGGATACTAGCTTTGATTGTATCCATGTTTTGATCATTCTTGAATTTTACTTCACTATGATTATTTATAAGGTATTTTTGGACATGGAATAGCTGAAATACGAATCCTTAATATTTATTATTTTGTTTCACTGGATTCGTTTCCTTTAAAATATTTTTCATCATCCTCAGTCCTAAATGATGATATAACTGAATATCTTTGGCCTGTAGTGCAAAGATGAATGATTTCTGATGAATATCTTTGGCCCGTAGTGCAAAGATGAACAGGTGTTGAGATGAACATGACCAACTGATGAATATCTTTGGCCTATAGTGCAAAGATGACTATATGATTCAAGATATTTATTGATTGATGTTACATAGATAAAATGTTGATGATGGGCTTTTAAATTCATAGATAATCGTAGATTTCATTCTCTATGTAACTCTTCTATGAAGTATTATTTTCCGCTGCGAATATTGATTTAAAACTTGTTGTCTATTGTATTCTATTAAATTTTTCCCTGTTGAAGACTAACGATAATTTGTTGTATATTATCTTAGTCATAATTGTAAGACCCCAACTTTTATAAATAAAGATGAATTTTCTATAAATATCATTTTTGAATATTATGGAGTTAATTTGATATAATGTTATAGTTGTGGGTAATAGTTATACATTTTACAAAGTACGCAAGTTGTTATATAATATTCGATTGGTAGGGGAATATTCGTTTTAACAGGGAATATTCGTACAACGGCACAATCATTGGTGGACCCACAACGGAATTATTGTCGGATTGAGAAAACGACAAAAATATTTTATTAAAAATAACGGCGGAAGTTTTACCATTGTTACTGTTGAACTACTCGGTAGTAAAAGTACAGTAATAAGTGTGGTTGCATAGTAGCACACGGTATTGATTATTAATGCTTATGTGAAAAGTCACTCAGTTTGATTCAATTATTGTCAGTTAATAATATGAATTATTTAGCGATAATGATGTTTTGTTTTATTCGTATTATTAACGTAATAAAACAGAAACATCTTTTTATATAAAACAGAATACTTTATTAAAGTTATTCTATAAATAGAATATATTATATTTTATTTAAAATATTTTTCTTTAAATATGGACCGTCAGATTAAAGTAATCAATCTGGACCGTTCATGGATTAGTTACTATGCATTCTATTTTTCTATAAATAGCAGCTCATTCCTTCATTATTTCTTACGAATTCACTGAACTCTAGAGAGAGAAGCTATAGAGAGAAACTATAGAGAGAGAGAAGAAGAGTATTCTGCTACTTAACTACTTCCTTACTTCGGCTCTTCTTTAAAACGGTAAGGGGTGTTATTCTTTCTTATTCATGAAGAGAACTGTTGTTATTCCATTTCTTATTATTCTGTTGGAATAACCTGTATACGCGGTCTACCCTATACTTGGTGACATTCTTCTATTATTCTGTTGGAACATCCTGTCTGTGTGTTTTACACCGGACCTGGTTCCGTTTTTATTATTATTCTGTTGGAACATCCTGTCTGTGTGTTTTACACCGGACCTGGTTCCGTCTTGTTATTATTCTGTTGGAATATCCTGTCTGTGTGTTTTACACCGGACCTGGTTCCATTATTTATTATTCTGTCGGAATATCCTGTCTGTGCGTTTACGCCGGACCTGGTTCCATTATTTATTATTCTGTCGGAATATCCTGTCTGTGCGGTCTATCGCATGCATGGTGATTTCTTTTGTTATTCTATTCTTTGTTGTACTCAGTTGGTTAAGTTTTGACTTCTATACTCTACGAAATTTGTGGAATATCCTTGATAATTACGGTTCATCCAGTATCTTTTCATGAAAATATTCTTCTAAGCATTCTTGAATTTTACTCCACAAAACAGTACCATGTTGACAATTTGGACGTTGTTAATTCTTGGATAAATTGATTCTTGAACTTGTTTTATTGAATTCTTATATTATTGTCATCATCCTCATGTTTATAAAATGTTGAAAGTCATCTGTGGCATGTAGTGCATAGATGGACTTGGTATGATTATGACTAGGGATTATTCGGTATAATCATGACCGTAATGTTACAAATGATGTGGTAAAAGTCCTCATTGGCCCGTAGTGCATTGATGGACAGTTGTTGGCATGATCATGACCATTAATGAATATACGAATATCCTTGGTCGTAGTGCAGGGGTGATTCGATGATGTGGATTATTTTATTAAGCTGAGTCCCAGCGATAACAGTGTTGAAAAACCTTTTAAATCATAAAAGATAGTAGAGTTTATTTTCTACTCTACTCTTTTAATGGATTGCTTGTTCCGCTGCAGTTAAACTTGATGTGTATTATATTTTATCAGTTTAACATTGTTGAAGGCTAATGATAATTTATTCTGCATTATCTTAGTCATAATATTTCTTACTGGGCTAGTTGAGCTCACCCTTTCTTTCACTGTTCTCTTCAGGAAATGAGAACGTAGCTGGGGCAAGTCGGGGAACGGAGTGATGGTTCGAATGATAGTATTAGTTAGTAGTCATCACTATTCTATGTAATAGTGTGTTAATAAATGTAATGAGGACTCCTTTTGAGTATGAATACTCTCTAGAAGATAATATTTGTATTCAAACTCACAGTTTATGTTTTGTCATCTTGTACACGACAGTTGTATTAGTAAGTTGTATTTGTATTCTGTACTTCGTATCTGACGACCCAAGATGGGTGATGTATACCTAATTTTGGGGGCGTCACAGTTGGTATCAGAGCTTAGGGATATGATCCCTAGCTAAGATGTGAGAATAGAACTAGGAGGGGAGAGACGGAGAATTCCTTCGCTAGTATGACCTACCTATGTTTATTTGCATGGTATTTAATTGGTCGGTCATAATATAAGGATAATATATGACATATCAATTAACTTTTATTTTGTGGCAGTATCTGAAAATGGCATCTGAGAATGTTGAGAATAGCAATGGAGCACAGGCGACTGTTGATTCACCACATATCAATAATCAGGATAATGTGCATCAGGAAGGTGACAATCCTCATGCAAACAACAACACTGACCAGATGATGAATGATGCAATGTTCAAAAACTTTATGCAGTTCATGCAACAGCAGGCGAGAGCGGCTCCTGTCCAAAATATAGGTGGAAACACTGAAAACTCTCGGGCGGTCACCGCTAAACAGTTCAAGGAGCTGGGACCACCAGAGTTTAAGGGAGAGCCAAAACCACTTATAGCGGAAACATGGATAAAGCAGATTACCAAGATATTTGATGTCTTGGGATGCTCCGAGGAGCAAAAGGTTCCCTTTGCCGCCTTTATGTTGCGAGGAGAGGCAGATTACTGGTGGGAATCGATTAAGCGTACTCAACCTGCCGCACTGAAGATGTCTTGGGAGAAGTTCCAAGAGCTGTTCAACGACAAATACTTTCCTGAAAGTATTCGTCACATGAAGGAGGTGGAGTTTATCAAATTAGAGCAGAATAATATGACCGTGTCGCAGTACGAAGCCAAGTTTGCTGAGTTGTCCCGGTTTGCGTCCCACTTGGTGGATAATGAAGAGCGAATGACGCGAATGTTTTTGCGAGGTTTGAAACCTGAGATACGTCAACATCTTATTTCTCATAAAATGTGTTTGTATTTAGATGTTGTGAATAGGGCTCAGTTAGTGGAGCGCGATAACGAGTCAACGTAACCAAAAGAGAGCAGTCGACAAAATGATAATACCAGTGAGAGCAGTCATCGAAGCGGTGACAACAAGCGTGGAGGGAATCAACAGGCCAAAAATGGTAACCACTTCGGTGGTAATCAGGGCCAAAACAATAAGAATGGTCATTTCAAGAAGAGGAGATTCAACAATGATGGAAAGACGTCAGCACCAGCACCCGTTGTTAAGGAAGGAGAACGACCACCTATCATATGTTTTAAATGCGGAGGGGAGGGGCACATCAGTCCAAACTGCGCGATGCCTTCTAAAGCATGTTATAATTGTGGAAGAGAAGGTCATTTAGCTCGATTTTGTCGTTTACCAAAAACAAGTTCAGCCAAGATGGAGACACCAAAGGCCGTCCCAGAAAAGTCAAAACCGGTAGTGCAAGGGAGAGCGTTTGTTGTGACCTCCCAGAAAGCAAGGAACCCGAATGAGGTCATCACGGGTAAGCTTATCATAAACTCTAACGAAGTCTATACTTTATTTGATACCGGTTCTACCCATTCTTTTATTTCTCCTACTTGCGCTCATCGATTAAATTTGATTCCGGAGAAATTAGACTTTGACTTATCTGTTGAAACTCCATTGGGAGAAACCTTCATTACATCCACGATTTATAAGTCTTGTTTAGTTCAAGTTGGTACCCACACATTACCTGTCGATCTTATTTCATTAAAAATACTTGCATTTGACGTGATTCTAGGGATTGATTGGTTAACTACTCATCATGCAAAAATTGATTGTTTTCGTAAGGTTGTTAGCTTTCATATTCCTAATCGACCTATTATGCGAATTCAAGCAACCAAACCATTAAAATCAATCGCTGTCATCTCAAGCCATAAAGCTATTCGTTTATTGAAAAACGGATGTCAAGCTTTCTTAGCTCATGTCACGGATCTAAACAAAAATACGTCAGTTTTGAATGATATTTCTATTGTTAATAAATTCCCTGACGTATTCCCTGAAGAACTTCCTGGCCTACCCCCAGAGCGTGAAATTGAATTTTGTATCGACCTTGAACCCGGTACAAAACCCATTTCCAAAGCCCCATATCGAATGGCTCCTATTGAACTTCAGGAGTTAAAGATCCAACTGCAGGAATTGTTAGACATTGGCTTTATTCGTCCTAGTACTTCTCCTTGGGGTGCTCCTGTTCTATTCGTGAAGAAGAAAGATGGAAGTATGCGACTTTGTATTGATTATCGGGAGTTGAATCATGTCACCATCAAAAATAGGTACCCATTGCCACGTATTGATGACCTGTTTGACCAGTTGCAAGGAGCACAATTCTTTTCAAAGATCGATCTTCGTTCTGGATATCATCAGCTGAAGGTTAGAACTGAGGATATTCCAAAGACGGCTTTTAGAACTCGGTACGGGCATTATGAATTCCTAGTCATGTCCTTTGGATTGACTAATGCTCCTGCTGCCTTCATGGATATGATGAACCGGGTATTCAAGGAATATTTGGATCACTTTGTGGTCGTCTTTATTGATGACATCCTTATTTATTCCAAAAGTCGTGAAGATCATGAGCAACACTTGAGGCTGGTACTCCAAAAGCTTCGTGAATACAAGCTTTATGCCAAGTTGAAGAAATGCGAGTTCTGGCTGGAGGAGGTAGCATTCCTTGGGCACGTAGTATCAAGTCGTGGAATATCGGTTGACCCGGCAAAGATTGAAGCTATTCAAAGCTGGGAGCAACCTAAATCAGTGACCGAAGTACGTAGCTTTCTTGGTTTAGCTGGTTATTATCGGAGATTCGTGGAAGGATTTTCTCGAATCGCTACTCCATTAACTCAGCTGACTCGGAAAGATACAAAGTTCGGTTGGAGCGAAGAATGTGAGCAGAGTTTTCAAGAACTCAAGAGGAGACTCATTTCAGCACCTGTTCTAACAATACCATCTGGCTCGGAGGGATTTGTCATCTACAGTGATGCTTCGAGCAAAGGGTTGGGATGCGTTCTCATGCAACATGGAAAAGTCATAGCCTATGCATCAAGACAACTCAAGGAATATGAGAGGAATTATCCTACTCATGATCTAGAGTTGGCAGCTGTTGTCTTTGCACTTAAAATTTGGAGGCATTACTTGTATGGGGAGAAGGTGGAGATCTTTACGGATCATAAAAGCCTCAAATATTTCTTCACTCAAAAGGAACTCAACATGCGACAACGACGTTGGCTTGAACTGTTGAAAGATTATGATCATACCATTCAATACCATCCTGGAAAAGCGAACGTGGTAGCTGACGCATTGAGTAGAAGATCATATGCAAGTACGAGTGCAATATTGTCAACACAAAGGCCCATTTTGTGTGACTTGCAAAGGATGGAGATAGAGTTAAAGACTCCAGGGACCCATGTGATGATGGCGAATATACGAGTAGAACCAACTTTAATCGATAAAGTTAAAGCTGCTCAAGCTACAGACCTGGAGCTGATGCGTATGAGGAAGAAAGTGCAAGAAGGTGCTATGCCGGAAGCAAGAATCGATGAAGAAGGAATACTTCGAGTCAACTCCAGACTTTGTGTTCCTAACAACCCTGATTTAAAGTATGAAATCATGATGGAGGCGCACAACACACCGTTTGCAATCCATCCTGGAAGTACCAAAATGTATCATGATCTTCGTCATACATTTTGGTGGAGCAATATGAAGAGAGAGATAGCGTTGTTTATCTCAAGGTGTCTAACTTGTCAACGAGTCAAAGCGGAGCATCAAGTACCAAAAGGTCCATTGCAACCACTTGAAATTCCAGAATGGAAGTGGGAGCACATTACCATGGATTTCGTTACCGGTCTTCCTAGGGTTTCTCAAGGTATTGATGCGATTTGGGTCATTGTTGATAGATTGACCAAGTCTGCTCATTTCTTACCGATACGAGAAACTTATACACTTGAACGTCTTGCTCGTATGTACATAAACGAGATTGTAAGACTGCATGGTATGCCAGTATCCATAGTTTCTGACCGAGACCCAAGATTCACTTCACGATTTTGGGTTAGTTTACAAAAAGCTATGGGCACGGAGTTACGATTTAGTTCAGCATATCATCCTCAGACGGACGGACAATCAGAGAGGACTATTCAAACTCTTGAAGATCTATTAAGACTCTGTGTCTTTGACTTCAAGGGAAGTTGGGACAAGTTCTTACCATTGGTGGAGTTTTCCTACAACAACAGTTATCAAGCAAGTATTGGCATGGCTCCATTCGAAGCATTGTATGGAAGAAAATGTCGTTCTCCAGTATGCTGGGATGAGGTGGGTGAAGCAACGTTGTTGGGACCGGAGTTGGTACGTATGACTACAGAAAAGATTCAAACGATCCGACAACGTATAAAAACCTCACAAGATCGACAAAAGAGTTATGCTGATCTTCATCGAAAGGACGTGGAATTTGATGTAGGAGATCATGTGTTCTTACGTGTTGCTCCATGGAAAGGAGTTACGAGATTTGGAAAGAGAGGAAAGCTCAATCCTCGATTCATCGGTCCATTTTTAATCCTCGATCGAGTAGGAACTGTGGCTTATAGACTCGCTTTACCGCCAAGTATGTCTCGTGTTCATAACGTTTTTCACATATCCATGTTACGCAAATATGTGGAAGACCCGAACCACATTATTGAGTTAGAACCGGACGAAATAGCGGAGGATTTGACGTATGAAGAAGTTCCTGTTCAAATCTTGGATAAGAAGGAACATATTCTACGCTCCAAGGTTATACCTCAAGTCAAAGTTTTGTGGAGAAACCAAGATGTTGAGGAAATGACTTGGGAGTTAGAATCTGAAATGAAATCAAGGTATCCTTACCTCTTCGACATACCAGGTACGTACCCTAATTTCGAGGGCGAAATTTCATAAGAAGGGGAGGTTGTAAGACCCCAACTTTTATAAATAAAGATAGATTTTCTATAAATATCATTTTTGAATATTATGGAGTTAATTTGATATAATGTTATAGTTGTGGGTAATAGTTATACATTTTACAAAGTACGCAAGTTGTTATATAATATTCGATTGGTAGGGGAATATTCGTTTTAACAGGGAATATTCGTACAACGGCACAATCATTGGTGGACCCCACAACGGAATTATTGTCGGATTAAGAAAACGACAAAAATATTTTATTAAAAATAACGGCGGAAGTTTTACCATTGTTACTGTTGAACTACTCGGTAGTAAAAGTACAGTAATAAGTGTGGTTGCATAGTAGCACACGGTATTGATTATTAATGCTTATGTGAGAAGTCACTCAGTTTGATTCAATTATTGTCAGTTAATAATATGAATTATTTAGCGATAATGATGTTTTGTTTTATTCGTATTATTAACGTAATAAAACAGAAACATCTTTTTATATAAAACAGAATACTTTATTAAAGTTATTCTATAAATAGAATATATTATATTTTATTTAAAATATTTTTCTTTAAATATGGACCGTCAGATTAAAGTAATCAATCTGGACCGTTCATGGATTAGTTACTATGCATTCTATTTTTCTATAAATAGCAGCTCATTCCTTCATTATTTCTTACGAATTCACTGAACTCTAGAGAGAGAAGCTATAGAGAGAAACTATAGAGAGAGAGAAGAAGAGTATTCTGCTACTTAACTACTTCCTTACTTCGGCTCTTCTTTAAAACGGTAAGGGGTGTTATTCTTTCTTATTCATGAAGAGAACTGTTGTTATTCCATTTCTTATTATTCTGTTGGAATAACCTGTATACGCGGTCTACCCTATACTTGGTGACATTCTTCTATTATTCTGTTGGAACATCCTGTCTGTGTGTTTTACACCGGACCTGGTTCCGTTTTTATTATTATTCTGTTGGAACATCCTGTCTGTGTGTTTTACACCGGACCTGGTTCCGTCTTGTTATTATTCTGTTGGAATATCCTGTCTGTGTGTTTTACACCGGACCTGGTTCCATTATTTATTATTCTGTCGGAATATCCTGTCTGTGCGTTTACGCCGGACCTGGTTCCATTATTTATTATTCTGTCGGAATATCCTGTCTGTGCGTTTACGCCGGACCTGGTTCCATTATTTATTATTCTGTTGGAATAACCTGTCTGTGCGGTCTATCGCATGCATGGTGATTTCTTTTGTTATTCCATTCTTTGTTGTACTCAGTTGGTTAAGTTTTGACTTCTATACTCTACGAAATTTGTGGAATATCCTTGATAATTACGGTTCATCCAGTATCTTTTTATGAAAATATTCTTCTAAGCATTCTTGAATTTTACTCCACAAAACAGTATCTTGTTGACAATTTGGACATTGTTAATTCTTGGATAAATTGATTCTTGAACTTGTTTTATTGAATTCTTATATCATTGTCATCATCCTCATGTTTATAAAATGTTGAAAGTCATCTGTGGCATGTAGTGCATAGATGGACTTGGTATGATTATGACTAGGGATTATTCGGTATAATCATGACCGTAATGTTACAAATGATGTGGTAAAAGTCATCATTAGCCCGTAGTGCATTGATGGACAGTTGTTGGCATGATCATGACCATTAATGAATATACGAATATCCTTGGTCGTAGTGCAGGGGTGATTCGATGATGTGGATTATTTTATTAAGCTGAGTCCCAGCGATAACAGTGTTGAAAAACCTTTTAAATCATAAAAGATAGTAGAGTTTATTTTCTACTCTACTCTTTTAATGGATTGCTTGTTCCGCTGCAATTAAACTTGATGTGTATTATATTTTATCAGTTTAACATTGTTGAAGGCTAATGATAATTTATTCTGCATTATCTTAGTCATAATATTTCTTACTGGACTAGTTGAGCTCACCCTTTCTTTCACTGTTCTCTTCAGGAAATGAGAACGTAGCTGGGGCAAGTCGGGGAACGGAGTGATGGTTCGAATGATAGTATTAGTTAGTAGTCATCACTATTCTATGTAATAGTGTGTTAATAAATGTAATGAGGACTCCTTTTGAGTATGAATACTCTCTAGAAGATAATATTTGTATTCAAACTCACAGTTTATGTTTTGTCATCTTGTACATGACAGTTGTATTAGTAAGTTGTATTTGTATTCTGTACTTCGTATCTGACGACCCAAAATAGGTGATGTATACCTAATTTTGGGGGCGTCACAATAATATTCTTTACTGGGCTAGTTGAGCTCACCCTTTTCCTTGTTGTTCCATTTTTCTTCTCAGGAGGCGAGAATGTAGCGAGTACTAGTCGGGGTATGGAATGATGGTTCAAGAAAGTTATTTTAGTAGTCCTCACTATTTTGTAAAATAGTGTATCATTATGTATAATGAGGACTTAATTGAGTATGAATACTGTCTAGATGGCAATATTTATATTTAAACTCACAGTATATGTGTTGTCGTATTTTGCACGATAATTGTAATAATAAAGTTGTAGCTATTTTCTGTACTATATATTTGGCGACTCAGAATGGGTTGGATGGATTGGACCTATTTTGGGGGCGTCACAGTTGGTATCAGAGCTTAGGGATATGATCTCTGGCAGAGATCGGGGAATAAAACTAGGAGGGGAGAGACGAGTAAATCGTTCGCTAGTGTGTCCTACCTAAGCTTATTTGTTGGTCAGTCATAATATAGGGATATTATGTTAATTTGTTAAATTAACCCTTATTTTATAGCAATATTTGAGAATGTCGACTGAGAATGTTAACAGTGGAGTAAATGAGACGGTGGAGACAACTGTGCTCACCAACGAGGAGAACGTGCAACAGGCTGGCAATGTTCCTCCTGTGAACAACCCCACTGAGCAGACGGTGAACGATGAGATGTTTAGAAGTTTTTTGCGGTTCATGCAAAACCAGACGAAGGAGATTCCTGTTCAAAGTATAGGAAGAAACAATGGCAACGCACAGCTGGTCACAGCCAAGCAGTTCAAAGAGTTGGGACCACCAGAATTTAAGGGAAAGCCGGATCCGATCATGGCGGAAACGTGGGTCAAGCAAATTACCAAGATATTTGATGTCTTGGGATGCACGGAGGAACAGAAGGTTCCATTCTCCACCTTTATGTTCCGTGGCGAGACAGACTACTGGTGGGAGTCTGTGAAACGTACCCATCCAGCCGCACTCAGCATGTCTTGGGAGACATTTCAGAAACTGTTCAATGACAAATACTTTCCTGAAAGTGTTCGTTATATAAAGGAAGTGGAGTTTATTAGACTGGAGCAGAACAACATGACGGTGTCTCAGTACGAGGGGAAGTTTGCAGAGTTGTCCACGTTTGCACCTCATTTGGTGGAGAATGAGGAACGTATGACGCGGATGTTTCTGAGAGGTTTGAAACCCGGCATACGTCAATATCTCATTTCTCATAAATTTTCTCTCTATTCAGATGTTGTCAACAGGGCTCAGTTATTAGAGCGAGATAACGAGTATGGTCAACCGAGGGACCACAACCAGGATCATACCGGTGATAGCAGTCATCTGAACAATGATAACCAGCGGAGAAAGAAAAATACAGATAAGAACGGCAACCACTCTGGTGGTAATCGTGGCCATGAAAATAGAAGAAGCGAGTCGGGAGGAGATTTTAAAAAGAGGAGATTCAACAATGATAATACGAAGACGTCGGCACCAGCAGCAACTGGTTCCAAGGGAGGAGAACGACCACCGATCATATGCTATAAATGTGGAAAAGAGGGACATATCAGCCCAAACTGTCCACAACAGTTCAAGGTATGCTATAATTGTGGAAAGGAAGGACATATCGCTCGAGATTATACGGTAGCGAAACTAAGTTCAGCGGGGATGGTGACTCAAAAGGCTGCCCCAGAAAAGTCAAAGTCAACGGTTCCTAAAAGAGCGTTTGTCGTGACTGGTCAACATGCGAGGAACCCAAACAAGGTGATCACGGGTAAGCTAATCATAAATTCATGTGAAGTTTATACCTTACTAGATACCGGTGCTACCCATTCATTTATTTCTCCTGCTTGTGCTCAACGTTTAAACTTGACTTCGGAGAAATTAGACTTTGATTTATCTGTGGAGACTCCGTTAGGGGAAACTTTCATCACATCCATTGTTTATAAATCTTGTTTGATCCAATTTGGCAGCATCACCTTACCTGTTGACCTTATCTCTTTAAAGATACTTGCATTTGACGTGATTTTAGGAATTGATTGGTTAACTACTCATCATTCCAAAATTGATTGTTTTCGTAAGGTGGTTAGTTTTCATATTCCTAATCAACCTGTTGTTCGAATTCAAGCAACAAAGCCATTAAAATCAATCACTGTCATATCAAGTCATAAAGTCATTCGTTTATTGAAAAACGGATGTCAAGCTTTCTTAGCTCATGTTATGGATTTGAATAAAGACACGTCAAATTTGAATAATATTCCTGTTGTTAGTAACTTTCCTGACGTATTTCCTGAAGAATTTCCCGGTCTACCCCCAGAACGTGAAGTTGAATTCTTTATTGATCTTGAACCTGGTACAAAGCCCATTTCTAAAACCCCATATCGAATGGCTCCTATTGAACTTCAGGAGTTAAAAGTCTAACTACAAGAGTTGTTGGACATCGACTTTATTCGTCCTAGTACATCTCCTTGGGGTGGTCCTGTTTTATTTGTAAAGAAGAAAGACGGGAGTATGCGACTTTGTATCGATTACCGGGAATTAAACCATGTCACCATCAAGAATAGGTATCCGCTACCTCGTATTGATGACCTGTTTGACCAGTTACAAGGAGCACAATTCTTTTCAAAAATCGATCTTCGTTCTGGATATCATCAGCTGAAGGTTAAAACTGAGGATATTCCGAAGACTGCCTTTAGAACTCGGTACGGGCATTATGAATTCTTAGTCATGTCTTTTGGATTGACTAATGCTCCTGCGGCTTTCATGGATATGATGAACCGAGTATTCAAGGATTATTTGGATCAGTTCGTTGTTGTCTTTATTGATGACATCCTCATATATTCCAAAAGCCGTGAAGATCATGAGCACCATTTGAAGCTGGTACTCCAAAGGCTGCGTAAAAATAAGTTATATGCTAAGTTGAAGAAATGTGAGTTCTGGCTTGAGGAAGTAGCATTCCTAGGGCACGTGGTGTCAAAACATGGAGTATCTGTAGACCCGGCGAATATTGAAGCAATACAAAGCTGGGAGCAACCGAAGACGGTGACCGATGTACGTAGCTTTCTGGGCTTAGCTGGTTATTATCGGAGATTCGTAAAAGGGTTTCCTCGAATTGCTACCCCGTTAACTCAGCTGACTTGGAAGGATATCAAATTCGTATGGAGCGAAGAATGCGAGAAGAGTTTCCAAGAGCTTAAGAGGAGACTCATTTCGACACCTGTTCTGACAATACCATCTGGTTCGGATGGATTTGTTATCTACAGCGATGCTTCAGGCAAAGGGTTAGGATGTGTTCTCATGCAACGTGAGAAAGTCATAGCCTATGCCTCGCGACAACTTAAAGAATATGAGAGGAATTATCCTACTCATGATCTAGAGTTGGCAGCAGTCGTTTTCGCGCTAAAGATCTGGAGGCACTATCTATATGGGGAGAAGGTGGAGATATATTCAGACCATAAAAGCCTTAAATATTTCTTCACTCAAAAAGAACTCAACATGCGGCAACGACGTTGGCTCGAGCTGTTGAAAGATTACGACCACACTATTCAATACCATCCTGGAAAAGTAAACGTGGTAGCTGACGCGTTGAGTAGAAGATCATATGCAGGAATGAGTACGATGATGTCAAGTATACGCGTAGAACCAACTTTAATCGATAAAGTTAAAGTTGCTCAAGCTACAGACCCGGAGCTGATGCGTATGAAGAAGAAAGTGCAAGAAGGTGCTATTCCGGAAGCAAGAATCAATGAAGAAGGAATACTTCGAGTCCACTCCAGACTTTGTGTTCCTAACGATTCTGATTTGAAGTACAAGATCATGATGGAGGTACACAATACACCATTTGCAATCCATCCTGGAAGTACTAAAATGTATCGTGATCTTCGACATATATTTTGGTGGAACAATATGAAGAGAGAGATTGCAAAGTTTATCTCGAGGTGTTTAACTTGTCAACGTGTAAAGGCGGAGCATCAAGTACCAAAAGGTCCATTGCAACCACTTGAGATTCCGAAATGGAAGTGGGAACACATTACCATGAATTTCGTTACGGGTCTTCCCACGGTTTCTCAAGGCATAAATGCTATTTGGGTTATAGTTGATAGACTAACCAAGTCTGCTCATTTCTTGCCGATACGGGAGACTTATTCCCTTGAACGTCTTGCAAATATGTACGTGAATGAGATTGTAAGGTTGCATGGCATGCCAATATCAATAGTTTCGGATCGTGACCCAAGATTCACTTCAAGATTTTGGGTTAGTTTGCAAAAAGCTATGGGCACGAATTTACGGTTCAGTTCGGCATACCATCCTCAAACGGACGGGCAATCAGAGAGGACTATTCAAACTCTTGAAGATCTATTAAGACTTTGTGTCTTAGATTTCAAAGGAAGTTGGGATAAGTACCTACCATTGGTGGAATTCTCCTACAACAACAGTTATCAGGCAAGTATAGGTGTGGCTCCCTTTGAAGCATTGTATGGACGAAAGTGTCGCTCTCCAGTATGTTGGGATGAGGTGGGAGAAGCAACGTTGTTAGGACCAGAGTTGGTACGAATGACTACAGAGAAGATCCAAACGATTCGACAACGTATACAAACGGCACAGGATCGACAAAAGAGTTATATGGATCTTCATCGAAAGGACGTGAAATTTGACATTGGGGATCATGTATTATTACGTGTAGCTCCATGGAAAGGAGTTACAAGATTTGGGAAGAGAGGAAAGCTCAATCCATGATTTATTGGTCCATTTCAGATTCTTGACCGAGTAGGAAATGTGGCCTATAGACTCGCGTTACCTCCAAGTATGTCTCGTGTTCATAATGTTTTTCATATATCTGTGCTTCGTAAATATGTGAAAGACCCGAACCACATTATTGAGTTAGAACCGGACGAGATAGCCGCAGACTTAACGTACGAGGAGGTACCTGTCAAGATCTTGGATAGGAAGGAGCATGTCCTACGCACGAAAGTCATACCACAAGTTAAAGTTTTGTGGAGAAACCATGCTATTGAGGAAATGACCTGGGAGTTGAAAACAGAAATGAAAGCGAGGTATCCTCATCTTTTCGAAACACTAGGTACGTATGTCAATTTCGAGGACGAAATTTCATAAGGAGGGGAGGTTGTAAGACCCCAAATTATTAATAAATAAAATTTAATTTCCTCTATTTATTATTCTGAAATAGTAAGGGTTGATTTGATTAATGTGATTAGTAATAGGTAAAGTGCGCAAATATTTTAAATAAGCAAGTGGTTATAAAATATTCATTGTTGTCGGGGAATATTCGCTTGGTCGTGGAATATTCTTACTGTCGGAGAATATTCGTACGACGGCACAATCTTTTGTGGGCACCATAACGGAAAGCGATTGGATGAAGAAAATGACAAAAATAAGTTGTTTATAAATAACGGCGTAGTTGTTACCGTTAATACTGTTGGAATACCCGGTGGTTAAAGCACAGTAATACGCGTTGTTGCACAGTAGCACACGGTATTGCACCAATTATTGATTCTTACGTAGAAGGCACTACTAAATAATTGTTACAGTAATTACTGTTCAATATTGTATTTTATTGATTCAATAATTGATGCGTTGATATTTTATATTACTGTTGTTTTAATAATTGTCACTACACAGTATTTTCTATTATCGGAGCAATAATTCATATTATCTGAATAATATTATTAGATAACATTATTGGCAATGTCTAGAAAGTTCTGTCTAAGGAGATGTTTGGTCATCTAATTGCGCGCCAGTAAGAAGAAATCCTTATTGGAAAGCCCCATCTTTCCTTGGAACGGCCTGGTTGCCAGTACTATGATTCTGTAATATTATTTGTGTATAATTAATTATTAATTTATATGATGAGGAAAATAGTGATTTTATGTGGATATAGATGGAGAAAATTTTTAATGTGACAATTGTTGAAAATAAATATTTTATCTTTTTCTGATAAAATAATTCATTTAAATATATTATTTTAATAATATATTGATGGTGATATTTTTACAATGAATGTGGAATATATGAGTATATGAGGAGGAAGAATATTTTTGTGGCATTAAATGATTAACACATATTTTGTATGTTGGTGGACACAATTCTTGACCGAAAATCTATTATTGACTGTAAAATCGCCCGTTTGGGAATTTCGGTCAATTTCTATTTGGAATTTGGAAAAACTTTCTTCTGCAAAGTTGTAGAGAATTGAATTTCCTATAAAAACTCACGAGATTCAAATTTTCTGACAAAAGAGCTATTTATTATGAATTATTGAAGTTTTGAAGTTCTGAAATAATTGATTTTTGGGAGTTTTAGTTAATTATTTTGAGAAAAACGTTTTTTGTATTTTTTTGGACATCATAAACATGTGCAAGGTGGCTGATTTCAGATTTTCTTAGGTGGGCTTGAAAATTTTTATATATATATATATATATATATATATATATATATATATATATATATATATATATATATATATATATATATTAAATTTTCTGCTTTGGTGTTCTAAGCATTTTCCTATAAATAGGGTGCTTAGGTTAGAATTGAAAATCACACCAGAAACACAAGTTTCTCTCGCTTTCTCTCTCTATATTAGTGAGTGTATTCTTGTGAGTATTCTAATACTTTAAGTATTGCTATACGGTACAAGTTCAAGTCATAACCTATATCCGGTGTTTCAACTAGAAGTATTGTTTTTGCTGAGGTAAGGGATGTTATTTCTTCTTAAATGATATTATTTTCTTCAATATCATTATGTCGAAGTATTGATCTGAACTTTTTATCAAATTTGGAACTTTTCATGTCGGGGTTACTATTCATGAGTTACTATTCACGAGTTACTATTCACGAGTTACTATTCACCGAAAAATGAAATTTTTTTCTTTTCGTCCAAAATATCTATTCTGGATACTACCTTTGATTGTATCTATGTTTTGATCATTCTTGAATTTTATTTCACTATGATTATTTATAAGGTATTTTTGGACATGGAATAGTTGAAATACGAATCCTTAATATTTATTATTTTGTTTCACTGGATTCGTTTCCTTTAAAATATTTTTCATCATCCTCAGTCCTAAATGATGATATAACTGAATATCTTTGGCCTGTAGTGCAAAGATGAATGATTTCTGATGAATATCTTTGGCCCGTAGTGCAAAGATGAACAGGTGTTGAGATGAACATGACCAACTGATGAATATCTTTGGCCTGTAGTGCAAAGATGACTATATGATTCAAGATATTTATTGATTGATGTTACAGGGATAAAATGTTGATGATGGACTTTTAAATTCATAGATAATCGTAGATTTCATTCTCTACGTAACTCTTCTATGAATTATTATTTTCCGCTGCGAATATTGATTTAAAACTTGTTGTCTATTGTATTCTATTAAATTTTTCCCTGTTGAAGACTAACGATAATTTGTTGTATATTATCTTAGTCATAATATTCTTTACTAGGCTAGTTGAGCTCACCCTTTTCCTTGTTGTTCCATTTTTCTTCTCAGGAGGCGAGAATGTAGCGAGTACTAGTCGGGGTGTGGAATGATGGTTCAAGACAGTTATTTTAGTAGTCCTCACTATTTTGTAAAATAGTGTATCAATAAGTATAATGAGGACTTAATTGATTATGAATACTGTCTAGATGGCAATATTTGTATTTAAACTCACAGTATATGTGTTGTCGTATTTTGCACGACAATTGTAATAATAAAGTTGTAGTTATTTTCTGTACCATATATTTGGCGACTCAGAATGGGTTGGATGGATTGGACCTATTTTGGGGGCGTCACACAGGATTAGAAACTTATAAAAGTTTGGGGTCATTATGCAGATCCTGAAAATGGAATGAATTTATATTCTAAATTGTAATAAGTAAAGTTTTATTCATTAAGTTATGAATGAAAAATATAAATAATCTGAAGATAGTAGTATCGTGGCGGACCAGATCCGAGGTTTGAAGGAACCTGGATTTGGGGGCGTCACAGGTTGGTATCAGAGCTGTAGGTTATAAACTTTAGGTAAGTGTACCTTAAGCTATAACCTGAGAGAGAGAGAGAAAGATAAAGATTAAAATGTATGAGTGAAGATTCAAAGAAAAATCTTGAAGTATCTAGAGAATGAGAATTCAGGAGTTTCCTAACTAAAAAATAAAAATGTCTATATGATGTATATGACAAAGATAATGAGAATGAACCCGAGTGGAGTTTAGTTGATAATAGGAAAGAACCCTAAGTTAACCGATGATCACGTCGTGATCGGATTGAGCTATGAAGTGATAAATAGTCTGTAATGACTAAGTGTGTATAGCTTGATGCTATAAGAGAATGTACTGTGAAATGGTACGATGTGAACTCATGAGGAGTTGAATGTGGTGAGATACGAAGAATTTGTATCGAACAAAGAGCAAGTTAAGTGTAAGATAGTGGGATTTCAGTTGAGGACTCATGTGAGAGCTGAATGGTACAAACCTTTGTGTGGGCGAAGGCTTTGTGCTCACGCTCAGTTCATCACACTGATAATCAATAGAATGTCGGTGTCGCACTATCAATATGCTTATGGTGAGAAGGTGATTCTTTTCTCATATCATATTTGATAGATAGAGACTATTAAGATTAAGGTACAGAATATTAAGATTAGGCGCGAGTTCTTTAAACTCATCCATATTGTAAGTTCGTGACTCATAATCATACGGTATGTTTTTGAACCCCTCAGCGAATGGACACCTATGGTCTGACTAGGATAAGTTCTTAAACACATATAATTGTGGCAAGTTCTTGAATTTCCAAAGTGTGGTAAGTTGATGAACTGTATCGGGTATATATGTTATGAAGTTAGAAATTTTGGTGTAGTAAAGATTAAAGTTGATGGAGAAACATGGATTTTCTAAATCTTCTAGCTCTGCTAGATTTTCAAAATTTGTTGACTTCGTGCTGATGTTCGTACTTCTGTTTTCTTGAAAAACATTGGATCATGTGATTGAACCAATGATATTTTAAAATTAATACTGTTATCCATATGTCTATGCTAATTGTTTCGGCTAAGACAAAAATGATTTGAAAATTTTTAAAAAGGTATTTCTAACCATGTGCATCATTTGATATGGTGTTGAAAATGGTAAACGATGGAGTCATCAATGCAGTTGAACCTAGTGTTGGTTGTGATCGAAAGATCGTCAACCCACTATGGTATGATATAGTATGATAAAGTCACCTAATGGCGGAATCCTCAACGTACTACTTATCTAGTACGGTATCATGACGTCATAAAAGAATTTTTGGTTTTCTTTTAAATTATGAAGAAGGTCAATTAAGTTGGCTAAATTATTCCGATTGATGTTCGAGTTGTTGATAAAAGTCTAAGCTATTTGATTCGGCTAGACTTCTGTTGAAAAATATTTGTAAAATTCAAGCATTCTTGAGTATTTGTGTCGAACCAGATTGCTCTGGTGCGGATTCAGAGGTGGAAAAGCTGATGTGAACAACCCTATAAGGGGACATATTTTCGGGGACAATGGTTCCGAGTGTAACGCATATAGTCATTACAAAACACTACGTTGCGGCCCAACTTAGTGGTACAATAGGCTGGCCACCTAGTGTACGTGTGGAGGGTGTTTTCAGTCTTTGTGATTGATAAACACTCTGGTTTGCAGTGTGAAGGATTGTGTTGAAGCACTAGTAAACCTAGAGAAGAGTTCACGGTCTTGTGACCCCTTAGCATAATTTGGAATCTAAGATTATTCATACTACTTCCCGATTATTAAAAATCGTGGAAGATTCTTATTCTTCTGAATGATGAATGTAGTAAGTAGAATGTTCTTTAAGAAAGGAGAAAGTAGTAGAATGCAAGTGAGCAAGTTATAATAAACCTTCCGGAAAGAGAATGAATAAAATTATGCAAAAGAATATGTAATATTCAGAATAGCACCGAGTAGAGGAGGTTTCGGTAATTCCGAGGATGGAATCCTTATAAGGGGGAGAGGATGTAAGAACCCGGATATTCAGAAAAATATTAAAATAAAAATTTAATGAATAAAATTATTGCGTGTGAAATGGGTTCGAATAAAAATATTTATGTATTACGGGATATGTGGTATTGTGTTACATAGGATAATATGACCTATGTAATAAGTGATGTTGTGTTTAATATATACGTTATTAAAGGGAGACATAAATTATTATATCTTTAAATGGATATTTAATATTCGAAGAAATTATCTTGGGAACAATTTATAGAGGGAGAAAGAAATAATAATTATATATTTCTAATGGAGGATATTAAAATGATTTCTAATATTGAGTTATTTTAATAAAAGGAGGAAATGTTATTTTTGAATAATAATATTACCTTATATATTTTTGTATGAGGTATGTTTAATAATATAGTAAATATATTAATATGTATTTGCTATATGTAAATAAATTGATGGAAACAATTTATGATAATAGAAAATAAACTTATTATATATTTTCTATGTATAATATATGTACATGTGTCGTACATATAGTTAATTGATATTATATTAAGAATAATATCTTGAGACAATAAGCAAATTAATTTCTAATTGTAAATGTCTTTATTCGGAGAAAACATAATATTTATGTTATGACAAAATATATAATTTCTAATGTATTTTCAAGGGAGTTAATTAATAAAAGAAAACTAAGTTATTTTAATATATTAAGTAAATTAAGTTATTATTTTATCATGGATGTTATCATTTAAATAACTAATGGAGTATATATTAATTATTATAAGCGTAAAGGTTATACTTATAATCAATTAAGGTAGTTTAGCATTTAAATGCTTGAGTCACACAAATATTATATTGAAAGAATAATAAGTGTGGAGAATGAGAGAAGCTTAAGATCGAGTTTGTGAGATATGCCTAGTGTGGCAAAGTGAAGGAATACGCATTCGTTAAATAATTTAATGAATGAATAATTGAAGGAATTAATTTGTATGTGCAATGATTTTATATTATATAGTAGCTACCTCTATATGATATGAAATAAAGTGTGACATTTAATTCGGACTAATAATATACATATGGTAAAAGTGATTAAATCATGAAATTGATTTAAATAAGTTTTGTTATCCCATCCTAGGTGATGAGACAATTATATGTATATTACATCACACATACTACCTTGAAATGTTAAGTCATATTGTGACATTAGGTTATAAAATATGGTTGATATGTGTATTAAAAATATAACATAAGAGTGAGAAGGTGCAGGAGTATACAAGAATGCTGAGATATGGTATTGTCCCAAATTGAGAGTCCCATTTTCTCCCTCACATCTCAGTCACGTGTTTAGATAAAAAGGCTAAGGCCTATGTTCTTCATTTTCTTCCAAGCTTGCTAGATCATGATCATGGAGGGAGTGGGCATAATGATGATCTCCAACAACCAATTACCAACTTCTTCTTTCCCAAGGGATTCCTCTTCTTTTTCTTGGACAAAGCCATGAATTGGGTAAGAGCTTCTCTATAAATTGGGAGCTCCCCCTCATAAATTATGTTGCTTGAATTCTTGATAGTTATATATAAAGTTTGTTGCTGAGATTGAGAAGCAAGCTTAGTAATTCAAAGCTCCAAGAGGTATAACCCTTACTTTAAATTCTTAGTTTTGAGTAGATGAATTCATAAGAGATTTCATGAATTAGCTAAGAATTGATATGTAGGATAATGGTAACATGTTAGTAGAGTCGATGTATATGTTATAAAAGCAATGCGATAGTATTCAAGCATCAAGAGGTAATAATTTTAAGTTACATGCTCTTGGTTTCCTAAGTTTATAATTCCTTAGAAATATCATGAAAAAGTAGCTTTTGAGTCACAAAATTGATGGCTAAGGGTTGTTATAATCCATAAATTGTTGTTAGATATTGTTAATATAATCAAATACGAAATCAACGGAAGTTAAACGAACTAATTTGGTTGAGAAACGAATTCGTAGTGAACGAATTCGCTAAATTGTCAAAACATGAACAATTAGTATGAACATGAGTTATAGATTCATTTTGGGTTAGTTAATGTTTATGTTAGTTGATGGGTATTATAGTATGCTGTAATTCTATGAATTACGAATCCATAGAATCGAAAACGGACTAATTTGGACATGTATAACTCAAATTATGAAGGTAGAAAGGATTTTTGGCTTGTTATTTTGTAGCAGAACATGAATCCGTGAGTTAATAGTAGCTATGCCCGCCCCGGTGGGCTATTTATAGGGCAAGAGCCCCGCCCCGGCGGGGGTGGTCTGACTACATTTGTTGAGAAAAATCTGACAGAACATGTTTTGGTAAAACGGCCATAACTTTTTCATGCGAACTCCGATTGAGGAAATTCAAGATGATCCGGAACGAGAACAAATAGACCTACAACTTTTGTTCTTTAAGTGTTTCAATTTGAGGTCATTAGAAAGGGTCAAAATAGTCATCTTTGTGACTATTACGTAATCTAAGGCCATCGGAGGGCGTCGAGCGAGCACATGCGCAAGTGTAGTTCTCCCGACGATGGAATATGCTATTCTAAGTGATGTAACATGAAAATGCATGATAATAGACATGATATATATGATTTCCTTGCTCATAATAGAAAGCATTGGCATGACGTAGTATGTGTTTTGAAAAGAAACTTGGAGTTTTGAAAAACGAATATTGACAAACCTTGAGTCTTTGAAGTTATGATATTTTAACACATACATCTTGTTGAGTTATGAGTATACTTAAGGATGAGAAGTGATTTAAAGTTACCTTGCATATACTAGAATAATATAGCGTGGTTTAAAGTGTTTTAGAAGAAAAACTTAAAGTTTGATAATGAAAACTTGATGAACTTTGTGTCTTTTAAGTTTCGACCTTGGAAACATGTGAATGTGGCCTAGTTATGTGCGCGGATGGATAAGGAATGTAATTTCAAGATGTATTGCACATAAAAGGTTGTCAAGCTCAGTTTAGTATGCCTTTTAAAGAGGAAAGTAAAAGTGTTAGAAACTAACTTTGATGAGCATTGTATTACTTGCATTATGACTTTATAAGTAAGCATGATAGAGTTGTCTATGCTTTTGAACTTGAATGATATGTGCACTCAACTAGTCAAGCATGACATAAGTTATTTAAGCATGTTTTAAAAGTATGAACTATGCTATGTCTATGTAAATGAGATAGATACATGTGAGCATACTAGTAGAGGCTTATTAGTACCAATATATGGTTTAAAAGCTTATAACATCGAATCTTGTTAAAGAAAGTTGTTAAGCCTTATTGATTGAAATAAATCATTATGAAACTAAGTAGTTAAATTATGAACGACGTAGATCACGTATTTATAAACTTTAAATATGTGGCGAACACATAGCGAGTCAAATGTGTGATAAATGTATATGAATGTTGATGTCAAGTACGGATGTTTAAGTATACCTATACATACCTAGCTATTCTAAGAGTATGATGAGAAAGCGAAATGAAGTTTTTTTTTCAAACCTAGTTAGGAAACGATGTAATATTTATTGTTATATTAAGAACGTATGAAATTTATGACTAATGGATTTGAATCCATGATTATATAACTGTGTAGGAATACACGCAGTGTAGATAAGCTTTAAGCAGTTAAGTCGTAGTTGATAAACTACGAATCAGGCAAGTCTTTCAGTTCCTATTTGATATATGAATTTTATAACTGTTAGTGAGTTATATTATGCCATGAGAACGTTGATGTATATATATGAAATGCATATGAGATATGTATGAATGTTGAAAGATGATCTTTGATGATATGCTTGTGGAGTAAATCTTTATGCCTGTTATGTGAGAAGTAAAATGCGTAGTAAATGTTAATTGATTATGAATGCATGAACTGAATATGCTATTATATGCTATGTGCTGCATGAAAACTGTTAGAATTGCTGGGCTGTCGAGCTCACCCTTGCAAATAACCACTTTTGCAGGTTAAGGACTCACGGTAAAGAATTCGTGCTTCTTGGTTGACAAAGTAGATAGTTTCGCAACGAAGGATACTATTTAGATTATTACTTGAACCGTGTTTAGGTTCTAGGAGTGTACTTGATATATACTTACGATGTTTAATACTTGTGTATTGTAAGGATGTATTAGTTAATACATAGAGGATATCGAATCAAGATGTAAAATCTTATACAGTAATTCCAATAGAATGAACCATATTATACAGTTGATTCAAGAATTGTAATTGGTTCAAAGTTATGAAATCAATAGAAGATTCATTTTCAAAGGAGATTGAAAAAGTTTAAATTATTCCGCGTTTTTATAATATCGAATGTGATGTAATACAGGAATAGTAAATGACCAGGATTAGAAACTTATAAAAGTTTAGGGTCATTGTGCAGATCCTGAAAATGGAATGAATTTATATTCTAAATTGTAATAAGTAAAGTTTTATTCATTAAGTTATGAATGAAAAATATAAATAATCTGACGATAGTAGTATCGTGGCGGATCGGATCCGAGGTTTGAAGGAACCTGGATTTGGGGGCGTCACAGGACCGCTTGCCGTTCTTCAACCTGTTCTTCTAACTTATGAACACGATTTTGTAATTCTAAGTTTTGATCATAAACTTCTTCTAACCAATTCTCCTCAGGTTCCTCTTCTTCCTCTTCTTCCTCTTCTTCCTCACTCTCAGCTGCTACCTCTGCAACTAGCTCGGGTGCAACTATTAGTTCCTCACTTACCACATAGATATCTCTAATTTCTTCTTCGTCTGATATTACATTATCCTGGTTGGTGATTAGAAGTGTCTCCACGTTCTCATTCACTCCATTGTTAACGTTCTCAGCAGTCATTCTTAAATACTGCCATAAAACAAGGGTTAATTAAATAAATTAACATATCACATATTAACCATATACTTCGACTGACCAACAAATAAGCTTAGGTATGACACACTAGCGAAGGATTACTCGTCTCTCCCCTCCTAGCTCTATTCCCCAATCTCCGCCAGAGACCATATCCCTAAGCTCTGATACCAACTGTGACGCCCCCAAAATAGGTATACAACACCCATTCTGAGTCGCCAAATACATGGTACAGAAAATAACTACAACTTTATTACAACAATTGTCGTGTAAAATACAACAACATATATGTTGTGAGTTTGGATACAAATATATACCAATAGGGTGTATACAAACTCAAAAAGAGTCCTCATTACAATTATTGATGCACTATTTTATAAAATAGTGAGGACTACTAATACATCTATCCTGAACCATTACTCCATACCCCGGCTAGTTCCTGCTATGTTCTCACCTCCTGGGAAGAAAAATGGAACAAAAAGGAAAAGGGTGAGCTCAACTAGCCCAGTAAAGAATATTATGACTAAGATAATATACAACAAATTATCATTAGTGTTCAACAGGAAAAATCTGATAAAATATAATAGACAACAAGTTTTAGATCAACAACTGCAGCGGAAACAGCAAACCATTAGAAGAGTCAAGTAGAGAATGAGTTCTACTATCTTCTAAGATTTAAAAGTCCATCATCAATATTTTATCCCTGTAACAATAATCAATAACCATCTTTAATCAAATATTTATCTTTGCACTACAGGCCAAAGATATTCATTTGTATCACCATTTAGGACTGAGGATTATGAAAAATCAAAACTTGAATTAAACTTTAAGAATAAGGGTCACAACAGATAATTTGGAAGGAAAGAAAAAAAAAATTCTTTTGTGAACAGTACCCGTGAACAGTACCCATGAACAGTAACTATGAACAGTACTCGTGAATAGTACCCGTGAACAGTAACCGTGAATAGTACCCGTGAACAGTACCCGTGAATAGTAACTGTGAACAGTACCTGTGAATAGTACCCAGTCATGAAAAGTTCTAAATTTGATAAAAAGTTCAAACCAATATTCCTATGAAATGATATTAGATGAAATGAAATTTCTAATCATTTCAAGAATTATAGAAGCAATACTTACCATAGTAAGTTTAAATTTAGGAATACGAAATGAAATAATATTCATTCCATACTATGGAGTATGAAAGAAAATAATATTTCTTACGAGTATTTCAATAAAATAATATCCTTTACCTTGGTAGAAACTGGATTTGACTGGAATATCGAATATTATTCTGAGAAAATCTTGCAGAAAAACTTCCCTCAAAATATTCGTATACTCAAGAAAAAATACTCACAATACTATGGAATAAGAATTTCTGAATTTAGAAATGGTGTGATGATGAAGGAGGGTTATCCCTCTATTTATAGTGCAGGACGGAGGAAGAAAACCAAATGAGCTGCCTAACTTTTTTTGCCAAATTTTTTCCTGCCAAATTTTCTTCAATCATGCCTAAGCATTCCTTTTCAGTCATTGCCTAACTCTTATTTTTCCAATAGATGAGGCCCACAAGTTTGGAAAAACACAAGTTGTGCAGAAAATTAAATGACCATGCATCCACAACAAAAAAAAGCATACGTGCAATAATTTCTTCCACCCACCACTAATTCCACCAATCCATGGTCTTTATTCCTCAAATTAAAAATCAAGTTTGCAGAAGAATTCTCACCAACCAACTTAGAAAAATCAAAGATATACTGCTATGCATTCGAATGCAATTTGCTTACTCCATCTTTTAATCACATGCTTATATATATATATATATATATATATATATATATATATATATATATATATATATATATATATATATATATATGAATGAATATTCTATCGGATAAATAATTGCCAAACTTTCAACAAATAATTCATACTAAAATTCCTTCAATTATAACCACATAAATAAATAAATCCCTCATTTATATCCACATCAAATAAATATTTTCTTATCATATAAATCAATAATTAATTATTCAAAAATAATATTACAGAATCACATTTATGACAACCAGGCCGTTCCCAAGAAAGAGGGGGCTTTCCAATAAGGATTTCTCCTTACTGGCGCGCAATTAGGTGACCAAACATCTCCTTAGACAGAACTTTCTAGACATTGCCAATAATGCTATCTAATAATATTATTCAAATAATATGAATTATTGATCTGATAATGGAAAATATTGTGCAGTGATAATTATTGAAACAACAATAATATAAAATATCAACGCAATAATTATTGAAGCAATAAAATAAATTATTAGACAGTAATTACTGTAACAATTATTGAGTAGTGCCTTCTTACGTAAGAATCAATAATTTAACAATATTGTGCAAAACCGTGTGCTACTGTGCAACTACGCGTATTACTGTATTTTAACCGCTGGGTAACTCAACAGTGTTAACGGTAACAATTTACGCCGTTATTTATAAAACTCAATCTTTGTCTTTTTCTTCATCCGACAGATATTTCGTTATGGGGCCCACAAATGACTGCGCCGTCGTACGGATATTCCCGACAAAAAGAATATTCCACGACCAAACAAATATTCTCCGACAACAATGATTATTTTATAACCACTTGCTTATTTTGCAAAATTTGCACATTTCACCCATAACCAAAGTATTATATCAATTAACACCTTATTATTCACAATAATAAATAGAGGAAATTCGATTTTATTTATAATAAGTTGGGGTTTTACATTTTTGAAAATTTTAAAATGCGGATTAAACCCTCTATTGTCCCCGGCGGAGTCGCCACCTGTCGACGTTGGGAAAAATTTCCTCTTTTTTGAAATTCCTCTTTTTACCCTTCTATTGTCCCAGTGGAGTCGCCACCTTCCGACTTCGGAAAAAATTTCCTCTATTTTGAAATTCCTCTTTTTACCCTTTATATTTTCTATATGTTGAATTTCGTTTGAAAGGGCGAGTGTGAAAAGAGTTTGACACAAAATGTCGACGATTTGAAAATTCAGAGTCGCCAGTTGGTAGTTTTGAAATTGTTGTACCAACTCAACCGAATTTGAAAATGTTTACACAAAGGCCCAATTTTTGGACTCTATTTAACAGGCCTTGGAAACCAAGATTTATAGAGTTTGGTGGTTTGATTAAGCAGGTGAAGGTGTTAGGCACCCCCAGACTTCTGTGAAAACACGGTTACCACGTCTTTTTAATTCCCTAATTTATTCGAAGTGTGTGTGTGTGTGTGTGTTCGTTAATTGGGCCTTAGTGCATTATTTGAAAGTTGTGTTATGCATCGTTTGTACCTATATACAAAGGGTTTGATTTAGGTAAAAGTTCAATTTTAAGTAATATATGTAGAAATGATGTTTTGAAAATAGATTTTCAAACACTTATGCTCATATAGTACTTGAGGCCTTTGATACTTCCATTATATTCCGTATTCGGCTTGATTTGATTTTATTCTCGAGATGTGAAGCATGAAAGCCATCGAAGGATATCTAAACACCATAAATATAATCTGCAAGCTAACTATACAGCTGAAAAAAGGGTCCATCATGGGAACCAGATCTAGATCCGTCAACTGGATCTTAGATCCCGTGGCTCCTAGGCTAAAAACATGTTGGTCGTTTTCACAATTAAAAAAACACGCGCAAGTATACGCGGTCAACAAGTAATATAATGAAAAGTAGAGTGTCGTACCCACGAGGACAAAGTGTTAAAGTTAGTCAAATACTAAAATTGGAACAATATGGTCTTACCTAAACAACTGACTAAAGAAGGTGTTTTAAAAACTATATGCTTAAAGTAGTAAAATAAGAGATTGAGTTGCACAAGTAAGTCAAGCTAGGATTACAACTCCCCTAATGCGTCACCTAATCTCCTAACTCTCCACTTTACAAACAAATCATAGGAATGGCCAACCGAGAACAGTAAGTACATATAAGCCTCTTTCAACGGTCAAATGCACATCCTTTAGCTAGATAAATCACAATATTTCTATGGTGAAAATAACCAAACTAAGGTCATTAAGCTTAATCTCAATGATTTCACAAGGCAAATAGAGATGTGTCTATCCTATTAGGCATGGTCATAACAAGTGTTCTTGTATTTTAGGGTTAGATATTAACATCCATTTTTCAATATCCATTAATACCTATATCAATTCCTTTGTCAACCAATCAATAAATAAGCATGAAATACAACAACCCATTCCAAAATGATTCATTATAATAAATAGGAGAGAAATTCAATTAAGTTCATCATTAGGTTACATTGCAATCCTAGAAAAGTAATTAGTTCATAACTATGAGACTAATAAACATTTTCAAAGTGTTCAACATGCTCAAAAATACACAAATGAATGAAAGATTTGGATAAAGAAAACTCCTTTTGCGAAGTTTTCTGGCTCCAAGTCTTCTCTTCTTTTTGTAGAGTCCGAGCTATGAAGGATGCAATGAGCTTTGATTCCTTGAAGACCAACTTCTTTCTCTTCTAAGCTAAAAAGCTTCAAAATACTACTCCTTATCTATCTCCAATATTCTTGGAGGTTGCTGCTGATAATGCATAATTTCTTTCCTTAGCTTTTTAGGTCATTAAGACCTAATTTCTATCTGGGCACCAGAGGTGGCGCTGCAGTGCCAAGTTTTTGCCTTGGAACGGTGCTGCAGCACTGAGTCAGCACATTCGGTCAGTAAGGGGCGCTGCAGCGCCAGTTTGTAAAGGAACTGGGGCGCTGCAGCGCTGAGATGATGTCACTGTTGGTCAGGTAGAGGCGTTGAAGCGCCAGTTTTAAGATTGCATCGGCGCTGTAGCGTTGGTATGAGAAATTTAACTTTTTTGTCCCTTCAAGCTAGAAATGACCTAATAAGCCCTGCACCACATCGAT
The DNA here is from genome assembly GCA_016801055.1 of Panax notoginseng. Taxonomy (NCBI): domain Eukaryota; kingdom Viridiplantae; phylum Streptophyta; class Magnoliopsida; order Apiales; family Araliaceae; genus Panax; species Panax notoginseng. The sequence continues at coordinate 48,515,332 of CM029017.1, forward strand.
TAATCAAAATAATAACAAAATGAAATAAAAGCTATATAAATAACGAATAACAAGCAATTTTTTAAGCAATAAATGAACCTATTCGCGGGTATAAATCTCACTCATCAAATACCCGCACACTTAAGCCTTTGCTTGTCCTCAAGCAAACTATCTGAACACCCACATCCACAGTAATGTAAGAACGCGACTTAAGAATAAGACTATATACTAGCGTCATGGCTTCTAAGCTCAATCATAACTACTCTCAGAGATCAGGACAAACACATATATGAATAAGGGTTCAATATCAATTTCAAGCATAAGACTATATTCGATCCATTCTATATGTGTGTGAAGGCCAACCATCCTAACTAATCATAGCACAAAATAAACTCACACAATTGATTATAATAACCAATATGATAACTCTGTAACTCAAGCAATCAACAAGCATTAAGAAAAAGACGCAGATGTAAGAGAGGATCAAAAGGCACTAGCATGAAGACATTAAAATCTGACTTGTACAGTATACCTTAGACTATTCAGAGCTACCCATTAATGAGCTTTTGATCAATGACTCCCAAGCCAGTTGGCTTTAGGGCACTAGGTGTAGAACACTCCTATGAATCTAATAACTCGAGCAACAAAGGCCACGTAATCAACTTAAGCCAAATTAAACTTTTATTCTATACATTTTAACAAACAAAACCTTTAGGATGACCATGTAATGCTTAATTACCTTAGGCTATCCAGAGCTACCCATTAACGAGCTTTTGATCAATGACTCCCAAGCCAGATGGCTTTAGGGCACTAGGTGTAGAACACTCCTATGAATCTAATAACTCGAGCAACAAAGGTCACGTAATCAAACTAAGTCAAATAAGGTTCTTATTTATAATTTTTTTAATTTTTAAATTTTTTTTTATATGAAAACATGCCAAAATCCAAGATCCTTCTAAGTCTTTTATTACCTTGTAATCATGTAAGTTCAACAGAGTGAACACATTTTCAAAACAATAACCACGCAAACTATCTCAGAAATATAACTAGTTATAGCAGTTGGTCGGTGCTCGCTAAGAAGAACGGATCAATAACAGTCTTAACTTATCAACTAACCCCTCATCAACACATGCTTGACATAAATTCTTAGGACTAGTCATAATCACCTAGTGCTTATCATTAGCCACAATCAAAAAATTATAATTTACAAAACTCATACCCAGCATATCAATAGTTAAAGATAGGGAGATAGGGTTAATCAAAAATTATAGCATGATAAGATAAACGATAAACTAATAACAACTCAAAATAGGGTAAAGCCATAACAATGCATCAAGTATACCAATCTGTGCAAATCCCAAAAGATGGCTATAAACCAAACATACATGTTGATTATCATAAAAGCATCCATACATAATAACAAAAGTTGTTCATGCATCCATCCATACTAAAACCAAAACATAATAAGTCTAAGGCTACTCAATCCCAAAAGATGTCAAAACGCAGTTTATACATAACAACTCATATATAATACTAAAATGAAATAAAAATCTCCCCCCGAACTTGAATTAGCCAATGCCCTCATTGCCCAGATATGATATAGAGCTCAGTCAGCGCCATCACCCTCTGCACCCTCCTCATGGCCCTCATCTCTGCCTGGGGATGATGGTGGATATGGAGTGAAGGTAAGAGGTTCAAGACATTGGAATGGCATAGAGTCCGCCTTTTCCATACCATGTGTTGCATATATGTTGGCGATCATGTTGGTGAACTCGGCATGGTACTGTACGAACTGGTTCTGCCGCTGGGCAATATATAGTATCCACTTTCCTATGCAGGAAATTCATGCTTGCCATTAGTTCTGCTAGGGCCTCGGGTGGAGCAGACACAGACTATGGTGCCTGGGTAGATGGTTTGGCCTCTGATGAGGGCGGCGGTTGTGGAGCCGGTAGGTAACCCTCTCCTCGAGGGTGAGACTATGCTCCCTCCCACACACCGAATTGTGATATGACATGATGATCTATAAGTGCCATGGGCGGTTGAGTGATGTCATCATTTTGCCATTGAACGCCTACCCGTTTACAAAAGCGGGTGATCAGCGACGGGTGAGGGAGCCCTGAAATTGTGTTGCTTTTAATTACCTTCTTGATGGAATCTTGGATTAATACCCCCACGTCCACCTTTAAACCCGTGACAATGGCGAATAGCAAGACAACCCGCTCTCTAGTGACGTCGTTGAGGTGGCAGGTAGGCATGATGTTGGAACATATGAAGGCGTACCATGCCTTGCTATAGCTTCCTCGCTTATGAATTTCCAAGTATCCCACCTGGGTGCCATTGACGAAGGACCAGTGCTAGTGCGTGGACGTTTGGACGCCGTGGAAAAAGATCAGTAATAAGTTGTTGCTATGCTCAACAATAACAGAATCAAACTCGCCCCGCAGTTGAAATATGCTAAAGAACACCCTAGCCTAAGCAAGCACAAACCCAAATAATACCAGTTGACAAGTCACTTTCTCTTTGAGCAATTCGCCGAACAGTTGTCGTGCGCAGTTGAAAACTAGGGTTATATAACTAACCCAGATTCTTGTTGACAATAATTGGCTCAAATAATGACTCAAAATATTACCAGTAGCAAGCCAAATCAACGAACAACCAAAACCCAGCAATAACTGGAACAAGCCCAATTTTAGAAGAGATGGTTGCAAACCCTAGTACCCACTTTCCTTAGAGTGAATTGAGAAGAATACATGGTGCAAATCCCTAGTAATTGATGTGAATGAAGCCGAATTCCAAGGAGGATGGGCTAGGGCAAGTAGTACGAACGCTTGCTAAATTGCTAGTGAATTGGGAGGGAAGGGTCTGTCGAGAGGCTAGTGAGAAATGGGAAAAGAAATCAAGACCAACCCTTTTTAATCACCTGAAACGCGCTAATAGCACTGCCGCGCGAGAATTGCTTTGTTTCTTGGCGCTACAGCGCGAGATGAAGATTGGAGAAATGAACTTGGCGCTGCAACGCAAGATGAAGGGTAATTGCTGCCGCTGCAGCGCGAGTTTCCAGTGAGTTGAAGGAGTATTGGCGCTGCAGCGCAACTTGAAGTACAAATTATTTCGCTTCAGCATGACTTTCCAGTAGGTTGCAGAATTTTGTGGCACTGCAGCGCGGTTTAAAGTACAAATTTTGTCGCTGCAGCGCTGGCCCTGCATAAAAGTTTTCTAGCTGGTTCCTGCACATGCCAAGTCCAAGATAAGCTATCACAACTTTCAAAGCACACAAAATGTGATGCCCCCAAAATAGGTATACATCACCCATTCTGAGTCGCCAAATACATGGTACCGAATTTAAATACAAACTTCTTTTATACAATACGACAAAAGCGTAGCTGAGAGTTTTTACACGAATATTGTCTTCTAGACAGTTTCCAAACTCAAATGGAGTCCTTATTACATTTATTATCACACTATTTCATAGAATAGTGAGGACTACTATAGCCACCATCTCGGACCATCACTCCATTTCCCGACTAGTCCCGGCTACATTCTCATTTCCTGAAGAGAACAATGAAAGCAAAAGGGTGAGCATAACTAGCCCAGTAAGAAATATTATGACTAAGATAATGAAGAATAAATTATCGTTAGCCTTCAACAGTGTTAAACTGATAATAAACAACAAGTTTAACTAAAACGGAATAAGCAATCCATTAGAAGAGTCAAGTAGAGCATGATATCTACTATCTTCTATGATTTAAAAAGTTTATCATCAACTTTATCGCTGAGACTCAGCTCAATAAATAATCTACATCATCGAATCATCCCTGCACTATGGCCAAGGATATTCATTAGCATCACGTCCATGAATTATCTGTGCACTACGGGCCAAGGATATTCGTGTAATCATCAATGGTCATGATCATGCCAACAATATCCATCAATGTACTACGGGCCAATGAGGACTTTTACCACATCATTTGTAACATTACAGGTCATGATTATACCGAATGATCCCTAGTCATAATCATACCGATCAACAGTCCATCTATGCACTACAAGTCAAAGATGACTTTCATAACAATATAAGCATAAGAATGATGACAATGATATAAGAATTCAATTAAATGAAAGCAAAGGATAAATTTTTAAAGATTTATAATTTAATTTATCAAGAATTCAAAAACGTCCAAATTGTCAACATGATACTGCTTTGTGGAGTAAAATTCAAGAATAATATTATATCACAAATTATTTGGACCGAAAAGAAATCAATTTTTGTCATGAATAGCACCTCGGGTGAATAGTACCCAAGTGAATAGTACCCCGTGAATAGTACTCCAGCATGAAAAAGTTAAAACTTATCAAGAATGTTCAGAATAATATTTCCATGAAAAGATACTAGATGAAGCGCAAATTTCATGGATATTCTACTAATTTCATGGATTATAGTAGCAAAACTTATCAACATGAGTGTAGAATTATGAATACGAAAATGAAATAATATTACTTACATACTACAGAGTATGGAAGAAAATATTATTTCATACGAATATTGAACAAAAATAATATATTTTACATTAAAAAGAAGAGTATTCCAACTGGTATAACGGGGATATTCTTGAAGAAAACTTGAACTATTTTCTATACTCAAAGCTTCCTTAAATTTTAAAGAAATACGCTCAATATTATAGAAGAACAATTCTCTGATTCTGGTGTGATTTTCAATTCTAAACTGAACATCCTATTTATAAAAAAATGGAAGGATACTATTTAAAAAAATATCACGGACGCACAGTAATAAAATTCGGGGAATTTTTCACGGGTGAACTGATTTTCAAAATTTTTTACTATGCAAATATTATGCATAATAAAATATAATATATTCTATTTTTCATAAAAAAATAAAACTTATAAAATATATAATTATATATATAATCCTTCCATTACCTGTCATTCCAAAACACATGAACCATCCCACTTATTCCACTCGTGAGCCCCACCTCAAATGTCATCATCACATATGGGCCCTACCTCTTATTATATATACTAAATAACTTTCTACCGATTAATTTAAAAAATGGGTAAGTAATGGTCCATATAATAAGTAAAATTTATAACAAATACTTCATAAAAATTCTCTCAATATTTTTAACAACATTTATTCATCATTATTATAACCCACAATATTAACAACCAGATCGTTCCCAGGAAAGAGGGGACTTTTCGATAAGGATTTCTCCCTATTGGTGCGCAATTAGGTGACCAACCCCCTTTCCTCGACAGAACTTTCTAGACATTGTTAATTATGCAAATAATAATATGAATAACTTGTCACCTCAATTATTAATTTAATAATATATAAAATATTGACAATAATTGAATCAAATAACGTGAGATACTATGCAGCAATTACTGTGGCAATAATTGAATATAACTGTGTGACTTCTCATGTAAGCATCAATAATCAATACAGTGTGCTACTATGCAACCACGCGTATTTCTGTACCTTTATCATCGGGTATTTCAATAGTTAACGGTAAAACTTTCGCCATTATTTTTATAAAAAGATATTTCTGTCGTTTTATAACTCTGACAATAATTTTGTTGTGGGGTCCACCAATGATTGTGCCGTCGTTCGAATATTTCCTGTTAAAACGAATATTCCCCGACCAATCGAATATTTTATAACAACTTGCATACTTTGCAAAATTTATAAATATTACCCACAACTATAACATTATATCAAATTCACACCATAATATTCAAAATGATATTTCGAGAAAAAAAATAATCTTTATTTATGAAAGTTGGGGTCTTACACAAAAACTATTAAAACCCACATAATAACTAGTTTAACTTTAACTACTATATACGCATTAACAACATACTAGATAAACATGTTACCAACATACTATATACACATTAACATGCATACTAGATAAAACACTATAGTAATAAACATACTGAAACCTATGTTAACAAACTAAAGAGAAAAGATGCAATGTTAAACTAGACAGAAGCAAAGAGAAACGAAAAATTTGATACTGAGATGGGGTTGCCTCCCCCACCAAGCGTTTGATTTAAATTCGTCGCCTAGACATTTCCCCCCGTCTTACACCGGGTCACCCAATGTAATGGAAGTGTTCTGAAGATCAACCTCACCGCCCCAGTAGTGTTTAAGGCGTTGCCCATTCACCTTGAAAGTTTTGTAAGAGTTTGGGTCTTCAACCTTAATTGCACCATGAGGATATACCTTGGCTATTATGAATGACCCCGACCATTGGGACTTTAACTTCCCGAGAAACAGTTTCAATCGGGAGTTGAAGAGCAGTACTTTTTGTCCCGGTTCAAAATCGCTTTCCACTATCATTTTGTCATGCCATCACTTTGTCTTCTCTTTGTACAACTTTGCGTTTTCATATGCTTGGAGCTGAAACTCGTCTGATTCGTTCAGTTGTAACAATCTCTTCTCATCCGCTATATCCAAATCGAAGTTGAGCTTTTGAATCACCCAACAAGCATTGTGCTCCAATTCGACCGGGAGATGACATGTCTTACCATACACAAGCCTATATGGCGACATTCCGATAGGCGTCTTGTAGGCAGTACGATACTCCCACAAGGCATCATCCAGGTTTTTAGACTAATCCTTCCTGTTAGGGTTCACAATCTTCTTTAGAATGTGCTTGACTTCCCTATTTGATACCTCTGCTTGTCCACTTATTTGCAGATGATAGGCGGTGGAAATTTTATGAGATACCCCATATTTAGCGAGAAGGGCTTCAAAGTACTTATTGCAGAAATGTGAGCCCTCGTCACTAATAATTGCCCAAGGTGTAGCAAATCGGGTAAATATATTCTTTCTCAAGAAATTCAGCACGACCTTGGCATCATTTGTAAGCAAGGCAACTGCTTCCACCCACTTAGAGACATAGTCCACAGTGACTAGTATATAGAGATTGTTGTACGATGACAAAAATAGGCCCATGAAGTCTATGCCCCAAACATCGAACAGTTCTACCTCCAAAATATTTTGCAGAGGCATTTCATGCCTCTTTGAAATGGTTCCTACTCTCTGGTAATTATCGCAATGTGATACATAAAGATGAGCTTCCTTAAACAAAGTCGGCCAGTAGAAACTAGATTAGAGCACCTTTGTTGCTGTTCTTTGCCACCAAATTTCCCTCCATTGTTCGATGAATGACAATGATGGAGCACACCCTCAATTTCATCCTCAGGCAGGCATCTTCACAGAATTTGGTCTGCACATTGTTTGAACAAGAATGGCTCGTCCCACAGATAATGCTTCGCATTATTTAGGAATTTCTTCCTCTACTGATTGCTCATGTTACGGGGCAGCACATTACAAGTGAAAGAATTTGTGAAGTCTGCATACCACAGTGCTACTCTTTGAACAACATACAACTGCTCATCCGGGAAGAAGTCATTGATATATGTCTCGCCATCCCTCGAATGAGTTGGGTTTTCCAATCTCGATAAGTGATTCGCAACTTGGTTTTCAGTTCCTTTTTTATCGCGAATCTCTAAATCGAATTCTTGAAGGAAAAAGACCCATCTAAATAATCTTGGCTTAACATCTTTCTTAGAAATAAGATATTTGATTGCCAAATGGTTAGTATACACGATAACCTTGGTTTCGATGAGATATAAGCAGAACTTATCAAAAGCATATACTACTACCAGAAGCTCTTTCTCAGTTGTGGTGTAGTTAAGCTGAGCATTTGTCAAGGTTTTACTGGCATAGTATATAGTGTGAAACACCTTGTCCCTCTGTTGTCCCAACACTGCTCCAATAGCAAAGTCACTAGCATCGAACATAAGTTAAAATGGAAAGGTCCAGTCAGGAGCCACTACTATAGGAGCTGAGACGAGTCTTTCCTTTAACAATTTAAATGCACCTAGGCAGGCTTCGTCAAACTTGAAAGACATGTCCTTTTCCAATAAGCTATATAGTGGCTTGGTAATTTTTGATAAGTTTTGGATGAATCGTCTGTAAAATCCCGCGTGCCCCAGAAAACTTATTACTCCTTTCACTGATGATGGCGGTGGAAGATTATCGATAACATCGATTTTTGCTCTGTCTACTTCAATTCCGCAAGCAGACACCTTATGCCCCAAAATAATCCCCTCTCTCACCATAAAGTGGCATTTCTCCCAATTTAACACTAGGTTTGTCTCTACGCATCTTTTCAGAATGGCAATCAGATTTTGTAGATAGTCTTCGAAATAACTCCCAAAGACAGAGAAATTATCCATAAAAACCTCGAGGGTCTATTCCACAATATCAAAAAAGATGGACATCATGCAACGCTGAAATGTTGCAGGAGCATTACATAGCCCGAAAGACATTTTTCGGAAGGCAAAGGTCCCATAAGGACATGTAAATGTAGTTTTCTCCTGATCTTCGGGTGCTATAGCAATTTGATTATAACCAGAGTATCCGTCAATGAGACAATAAAATTCGTGCCCGGCGAGTCTGTCGAGCATCTGGACAATGAAGGGCAGAGGGAAGTGATCCTTGCGAGTGGACTTTCTCAGCTTCCTATAGTCCATACATACCCTCAATCCCGTAACAGTCCGAGTAGGAATAAGCTCATTATTCTCATTTAACACTAATGTCATGTCGCCATTCTTTGGCACGCATCGGATGGGACTAACCCATGGACTATCTGAGATCTGGTAGATAATGCCCGTATCCAACAACTTGATTATTTCCTTATGGACCACCTCCTTCATAATGGGGTTCAACCTCCGTTGATGTTCAATAGAAGGCTTAGACCCCTCCTCGAGTAGGATTTTATGCATGTAGAAAGATGGACCGATACCTTTTATATCCGCGATAGACCACCCCAAGGTTATTTTATACTGTCTGAGAACTTGAAGTAGCTTCTCTTCCTGAGCCTTATCTAAAGATGTAGAAATAATAACAGGCAAGGTGGATGAGTCCCCTAAATAGGCATACCGTAAATGGCTCGACAAGGGCTTGAGATCAAGGACAGGCGGTTCTATAATTGAGGGTTGTGACTTGGAAGTGGATGCTTCTTGATCATTCAGAGATTCAAACTGTCGCTGGAATGGTTTCGATCTCTGGGGTGCATCCAACCACTTGGCACACTCAAGATGAGTAGGTTCTTCCATATTACTAGCTCCTATCAAAGTAGCCTCAAGTGAGTCAGACATGTAGTATTCAGAAAATACTCCCCGCACCGATTTGTCAATCACATTAATTTGGAAGCAATCTTCAGAGGCATTAGAATACTTCATAGACCTGAAGACATTGGATGTTACCTCTTGGTCTTGTACTCTCATCGTCAATTTCCCCTTCTGCACATCTATTAGTGTCTTTCCCGTTGCCAGGAATGGTCTGCCTAGGATAATTGGGACCTCCCTATCCTCCTCGAAGTCCAGGACAATAAAATTCGTAGGAAAAATGAACTTGTCCACCTTGACAAGGACATCTTCCATGATCCCCTTCGGGTAAGTAAGAGATCTATCAGCCAGTTGTAGGGTCACTCTAGTAGGCTTGGCCTCATTTAATCCTAACTTCTTATAGATAGAGAGAGGCATTAGATTAATACTAGCTCCCAAATCACACAGGGCTTTGCTGATGAAATGATCCCCTATTCTGCACGGTATAGTGAAACTCCCAGGATCTTTCAGCTTTGGTGGAAGCTTGTTCTATAAGATTGCACTACACTCTTCCGTTAGCGCTACTGTCTCGTTATCCCCCATCTTCCTCTTTTGGGACAAGATGTCCTTCATAAATTTTACATACCTAGGCATTTGCTCCAACACCTCTGCAAACGGAATATTATATGAAACTTCTTAAACACTTCTAAAAACTTTGAAAATTATTTATCGAGCTTCTGTTTCTATGGGAGTTGGGGAAATGGTAACTGTTGGATAGGAGGACTAGACTTGCTAACTGTAGGGGTTGGTTTTGTAGGTTCATCCTGTGCATTCTCTACTTCCCCAGACTTATCACAAATTTGCTCCACATTTGGCTCATCTTCAACCACTTTCTCTTACATCATTGAAGTCTCTCCACCAGTTTCATTTACTGTCCTTCCACTCCAAAGTGTGACTGCTTTGCATTGCTCCTTGCCATCCCGTTTTGGGTTGACATCAGTGTCACTTGGCAGTGTACCTAGAGGACAACTATTCAAAGTAGTGGCCAATTGTCTCATTGGAACTTCTAGGTTCTGAATGGATGTCTCTTGATTATTGCTCCTTGTTTCATTCTGAGCAATATATCTCAAGAGGAGATCTTCCAAACTGGGCTTTCTGTCCTGTGGAGGTGGGGTTGGTAAGAACTTTGTGGATGCTATTGGTATTGGTTCTAGTTTTGAAACCCAGGAGGATTTGAATATGTTGGTCTGGTGGTAGATGGTTGTGCTTGGTTGCTATTAGTGTTGCTCCATGAGAAATTCGGATGATTTCTTAGTCCAGGATGGTAGTGAGTGGGTGATGAATGGGTTTTATACCTACGAATCAGCTTCTGATATGGACTTAAACAGTGTTGATCATGTCTATTTCTGTGTAGTTTTACTTGTTTTATGTTTGTTATGTGTTTAGGATTGTATTACGTGACATGGTGGCATATTAGTGGCGTTATGGCGAGATTTGATGTGACGCCCCCAAAATAGGTATACACAACCCATTCTAAGTCGCCAAATACATGGTACATAATTCAAATACAAACTTCATTTATACAACTGTAGTGCAAAATACAACAACATATAAGCTGTGAGTTTCGATACAAGTAACAATACTCATACTCCAAACTAATGATACTTTATATAAAGGTACAGTCGATAACTATTTTAGGAATTAAAATCTTTGGAAAATGCTCAAGGAAGCCTTCATACATGGGAGGTCATGCATCTAAGTTATAATAGATATAATAGGACTTGAGCATTAACCTTGGTTGACCCAAAAGATCCCAAAGAAGAATGAGAAGATTACTATCTTGTTCATTCCAATGGTGGGTATCTTCTTGCCATATAATTATCTCCATTGTCTCAAACCGAGAATTATATTCCAACCATACTCCAAGATTATATAAATAATGCTCATAGATATAGTCAGCAAGTGGATGTGCACAACCATATCTTATGATAACATGAGTTTGTATGTGGTCAGACATCATGTATGGTAGTGGAAACACACCCTTTAAGCTCTTAGTACATTTCTGTCCTCCTCATTCTAATGGGGTGCATTTTTGACGCTTCTAAAGTCGGGTTCTCATCACCCTATTGTTGTTCACCAAAATCAATTATTAAGTGCCGTATAAAATACGACACACCTATCTTAAGTCCTCAATACAATTATATATTACATGCCATGTTGTTCTATAATGTATTGAGAAACTTCCACAGTCTCGGACCATCTCATTATTCCCCTGTTATCCCCTCTTGACCCAGCTACACTCTTACTACCTGAAAAGAATTGTGAAGGAAAAAGGGTGAGCTCAACTAGCCCAGTAAAGATTATTATGACTAAAGATAATTAAATTATCAATAGCCATCATCAGTAATAAATCGGATATTTAGAACATATGGTAGATGATAAAAGTTTTCAACCATAATTGTAACGGAATCAACAATTCATTAGAAGAGTCAAGTAGAACATAATGTCTACTATCTCTTCCAAATTAAAAGTCCATCATTAATATTCATTCTTGTAATACTCATCAACAGTTCTTTGTTGTACCCAAGACAAAGAGAACTTTCATCACCTGTTTTCACCTGAACCACCAAAGATTATAGTTAAATTCACAATTTATATTTATAATCATGTAAATCAACAGTTCGTCCTTGCACTACAGGTCAAAGACATACAATTGTAAAACTAATAATCAACAGTCCATCTCTGCACGTAAGCCAAATATATATAATTGTAAAACTAGTAATCAACAGTCCATCTTTGCACGTAAGCCAAAGATATACAACTGTAAAACCAATAATCAACAGTCCATCTTTGCACGTAAGCCAAAGATATACAACTGTAAAACCAATAATCAACATCTTTGCACGTAAGCCAAAGATATACAACTGTAAAACCAGTAATCAATAGTCCATCTTTGCACGTAAGCCAAAGATATACAACTGTAAAACCAATAATCAATAGTCCATCTTTGCACATAAGCCAATTATGACTTTTACCACATCATTTGTCTACAACATTAGTCCATCTTTGCACTACGGGCCAAAGATGACTTTTACCGCATCATTTATCTGTAGCATTAGTCCATCTTTGCACTACGGGCCAAAGATGACTTTCATTACAATATAAGCATGAGGATGATGACAATGATATAAGAAATCAATAAAGTGAGATTAAGGATAAATATTAAAGATTTATAATTCAATTTATCCAGAGTTTAAGAATGTCCAAATTGTCAACATGATAACCAATTTGTGGAGTAAAATTTAAGAATGATATTCATGTATCAAAAATAATTTGGACAAAAAAGAAATCAATTTTCGTCGTGAATAGTAGCCCGAGTGAATAGTACTCGAGTGAATAGTACTTTATGAATAGTACACCATGAATAGTACAGTATGCATGAATAGTGTCGTATGCATGAATAGTACTCCAGCATGAAAAGATTAAAATTTAACAAGAATGTCCAGAAAAATATTTCAGTGAAACGATACTAGATGAAGAGAAAATTTCAAGGATATTCTACTAATTTCAAGGAGTATAGAAGCAATACTTATCAAAATAAGTGTAGATTTAGGAATATGAAACGAAATAATATTGCTTACATACTACAGAGTATGGAAAAAAATATTATTTCTTACGAATATTGAACAAAAATAATATCCCTTACTGATATTAAACGAATATAATATTCCTTACGAATATTGAACGAAGATAATATCCTTTACGAATATTGGACGAAAATAATATTCCTTACGAATATTGAACGAAAATAATATTCCTTACGAATACGAAAAATAATATCTCTTACGAATATAAAATAAATAATACCCTTTACCTTAAAAGGAGAGTACTTCTAACTGGTATAGCGGAGATATTCTTGAAGAAAACTTGCACTATTTGCTACACTAAATGTTTTCTTAAACTCAAAAGAAATACGCTCAATATTATAGAAGAAGAATTCTCTGATTCTGGTGTGATTTTTATTTCTAAACTAAGAATCCTATTTTTAGGAGAATGGCAGGGAACTATTTAAAAAATTTCACGGGTGAACAGTAGAGAAAATCACTTACGAATTTAGCGAATTTTCTGATTTTACTATGATGCACTATGCAGAACTATAAAAACATTATGCAACACTATGCAAACACTATGAAAAACTATGCAACACTAAGCAATATAAAACAAAAACTGAGATAACTTTCTACCAACGATTTTGAAAAATGAGTAAGTGGGGGTCCATGTATTAAGCCAAATTTATAATAAATACTTTATGACAAACCTCTTTTATTTATATCAAATCACTTGACTAAACACATTTTTAATCTTTCAACATTTATTCATCATTAATATTATAACTCACAATATTAACAACCAGATCATTCCTAGGAAAGAGGGGGCTTTCCGATAAGGATTTCTCCTTACTGGCGCGCAATTAAATAACATAACCCCTTTCCTCAACAGAACTTTCTAGACATTTTCCATAATGCAAATAATAATATGAATAACTGTGTCGTTTCAATTATTAATTTAATAATATAAAATATTGTGCAGATGATACTGTGACAATAATTGAATCAATAATATGAGATATTATGCATCAACTATTGTTGCAATAATTGAATAAAACTAAGTGACTTCTCACGTAAGCATCAATAATCAAAGATATTGTACAATATCGTGTGCTACTGTTCAACAACGCGTATTACTATACTTTTATCACTGGGTATTTCAACAGTTTAACGGTAAAAGTTTTGCCGTTATTTTTATAAAAAGGTTATTTCTGTCACTTTCTATATTCGACAGTTATTCTGTTGCGGGACAAAAAGAATATTTCCCGACCAAACGAATATTCCCCGACACAACGAATATTTTATATCAACTTGCTTACTTTATAAAATTTTTACATATCACCCTTAACTTTAACCTTTTATCAATTTAACCATTTACTAAATAGAATAATAATTATAAGAAAATTGAATACTTTCATTTCATAAAATTCGAGGTTTTACATTTGGCATGCAAAAGTTAAGAAATCAGAACACAACTGTAGAAGTACCCCCCCCCCCAGCCGAGGCGGGCCAATTAATAAAGAAAACCCCCACCGGGGCGGGGATACCTTGGTCATCTGCAGAAACACCCCCCGTCGGGGCGGGTCTTTGCAAGTGTAAAACCCCCGCAAGGGCAGGGGTACGGGGAGAGAGAAAGTCTTTTGCTTTGATTAGAACTCTATAGCTGCGTGGATGGAACACTTTGGCATGGATTGGGATTATGTTTGGGCGTCGTTTTATTAGTGTTTTACATGACTTATGCTGGGATATAACAAAATAACAGAGATATCAATCACAACAATTAATCAGTAAAACTTGGAGCCCTAATTTCAGAGAAGAACATTGGAGGAAAACAAGGAAGGCCAAGATCACAAAGATTGCAGATTTGAACGAGGAAAAGGGTGGTGTAATTCTGTTCTTTGTCTTTCAATTCAAACTTTGAAATTGGGATGATGAATTTCTGTATCTTTTCAGTATTTAATTCATTGATGATGAACTAAATTACTTTTTAGGCTTGCAATGGATCTTTAGTGTTGAACAATGATTGTCATGCCTTAATTTCAGTATAATAATACTATCAATTCAGTTTATCTATTATGATTTGCACTTTAATTTATGGATTGTTTGATCACCAATTCTGTGTGGATTTATATGGACTCGAGAGATGATGAATGAATTTAGACCTAATTGCAATAGCATGTGTTATTGAATTCTGTGTTGATGGATTTCTTGATGAATGTTTAGGATAGAGATATACCTAACATCGCATGTAATCGCGTAAAGAACTTGGAATTTAAACTTTGATTGATTTTAATTCACAAAGAGATATAGTGAATTAGTTAATTAGGGTGTTTGGCTTAATTCTATTAAATTGTGGATTTAAGTTAATACGGTGTTAGTACATCGAGAGATGGCTAATTCTACTTGAGTGTTATTGATTAATAAACTGAGATAGTTAATTAAACTGGAAAAAGGTGTGATAATTAGAGTTAAACTTAGAGTGAAGTTCGGGTAGTTTCAAGTCTTTTAAAAATCTAGGAAAAATCACAGAGGTGCCTTAAGAAGTTATCTACATGTAGAAAAAAGAACGGACGCGTTTCGATTTATAGGTTGTTCATAATGGCTATTTCCGTAAAGGACTCCTAAATATTAACACTCGAATTTCTCACTGTGTATACACTGAAAAATTGCGAAATTTTTACAGTAGGTTAATATATGTTAGGAGATTCTACCTTGAAAATTTCATATTTTTCTGAGCAAAACTCGATTTATAAAAAATGAAGCAAGATCCGGCTGTTTTGGGCACTTTAAAATTAGTAAATCATTTTCTAAAATTCCAGAAAAATTTGGGGATCATTGTTGGGTCATATACTACCCAAATCCAAAAAATAAAAATTTTTAGAATCAGTTTGCTATTTTTCCTAAAAATGATTAAGTTATGAAGAAAAAAAATAATTAGTTAAATGATGTCTTAAATAAGAAAAATGTGATTTTAATTCTTGAATACTCTTAATATATAATATTATGACTATTTTAGGGTATTTTGGTAATTTATAATAAGAAATGTTATTTATGCCCTTTTATGGATATTAAATAAGAGGTTTAATAAAGGGTAACAATTAGAATAAATTGTTTATTAATCTAATAAATTATTAAAATATTATTATGATATTAATAATATTAGAATATGATATTGTTAAGTAAATAAAAATATTAAGATTAAAATTTTATTAAAATATTATTAAATGGTTAATCATATTTGATTTAAAATATTAATAAATGATTAAAGTATTATTAAATGATTAATAATATTTTATTAAAATATTATTAAAAGATTAATAATATTAAATTAAGTATTATTGAATGATTAAAATATTATTAAGAGGATTAATAATATTAGTAAAGTATTGAAATATTATTAAGATTAGTAAGCGAATAAAAGTATTATTAGTGAACTAATAATACTAAGAGGTGAATTAAATATTATCAAGATTAATAATATTAAGTGAATTAAAGGTAGTTGTTATCTAAAAATTATTGCAAGTCTATAAAATATATATATATATATATATATATATATATATATATATATATATATATATATATATATATATATATATATATTGACTGATAATAAATTATTTAAAATAATTGTTAAGTGTTCAGGCAGAGTTTAATTAAACTTAGACTCGAGAAAAGTCCGACTAGACCGTCAGGATGTTAGAATTATACCGAACTCAACTCGGACTGCAATAGTTTGACTTGAGGTTAGGTGTTATGTGTTGTATAGACTGATAGGGTTATGTGTTATGTGTTTAGGTTATTTTTTTTAAATACTGTGATGATATTATTCTAACTTAGAAATACATATTATTAATAATAGGTCTTCAGACAAAGCTTATTAAATTGCATAGCGGTAATTAACGGTTCAGACAAGTTTTACTTAACTCTACTAAGAGTTATTTTATTCAAATATGCTTATGGTTAATCATTGCTGATTGCCATGTGGAATTGTACTCTGTACATATTGCATGTATAAGTCAGGTATGAAAGGCGGATCACCTTCATTACTAGTTGGTCCAGATATATTTGTTCATGTTCAATACTTGTTCAGTCAAAAATTTGTTCGTGCTAGTTCTCAATTATATTGATGAATTATAGCCAGCCTATTATTCAGACTCTTTCAATCATGATATATTCTTAAATTGTATTTAAACTTACTGGGCAACTTTCATGCTCACCCTTGCTATATCATGATAAACATTGCAGATAAGGCGAATGCGTTCGGATACAGGGAAAAAGGATAATGCCAAGTTCTGCTTGGAATAAAATATGCAGCTACTTTGTAATAGTATAGTTTGATAATAATGTTAGGTGTTAGATAGTTTATGAATTGTGTATAAGTTAAGGTTACTCGATTTTGGGGAATAGTGTGTAAAGTGTATTGTATAAATAATTTATATTTATATCTTCCACAAATAGTTATAGAATAATTGTACCAGATCCGTGGTGATTTGGGACCTGAATTTGGGGCTCTCACATCCCCTATCATAGAAAGGGTTGTTCTTTCAGTCTAAGAATCCTTACCCTCAATAGGTTTGGATAGCTTTTATAAAACTTCATACACTTGTCTGACCGAACAAAGGTTCAGAATCTATCTGATACAATTCAAGAATTATAGAACTTTAAATGATGTACAAGTCCAAGACTGTACGAACTCAAGTGCACCAAGTGCGAATATCAATAATATCGATGTGGAATAATTGTAAAGTAGTTAAACCACTTAATAGCATGCTTGGAAATAAGATTCAAGCTTAAATGAATAACTTCAATTCAACAATAACCTTCTCAATACAATATGAGAAGGATAAGAAACTTTCACAACAAACAAAGTTGTGTAAGCTAGGAAACATTGCAACACAATAATATAGTGTTCGGATACTTGCTCAATATAAGTAGGGTTCGAGGAACTTGAACAATCAAGAGTGAAGTTCAAAAAAACTTGCTTACGATATGCGTCGAATAAAGTAATGCAACCTGTTTGCTCAGCTACAATATAATACTAGCTTTAACTAACTTGCGTTGAAACGACCTAATATTATCAAGTCGATCATTTTAATTAGTATGTGTAAACTAATACGAGTCTACACTTAAAATAATCAAGTCTTCACATAGCATGCTTCTCAACACATTATATGGCACATTGGTCACATATTATAAGATAAAGAGATCATGTAAGCATGCCTTAAATTTCAGAACCAAAAACAAAATCTATTTATGATTGCAGGATAGCGCAGCTGTGCCTTGTCTAGGCTTAGGGATGGCGCAGCTGCGCTGTCTCTTGGCCAGACCAAGGTTGAGCTTCTGCACTTCCTGACTTCAGTCTAACTCTATCATACACCTATATATACATATTAACATACATACATGCTAGACTTTCACATATAACACATGATCATACTTGAGTTCAATACCACAAGCTTAACTTACAAGTTATATGCCATTAAAACATAAAAAGGTCATGCAGTCATTTGTGCCTTACAACTTGATCATTCAATACTCAGTAGTCATGCTTGTATATAGACAACACATGTGTACTTTACTCACATGGTTCATATTTTAGAAATTTCCCTTTCATGACTATGCGTAAATAAGTGAAAACCATACACTAACCAAACGATGTTCATGTCAATATTTCTATAGGCATAATGAGTCCTAATATACATTCTTTCATGGTCATAACGTACTTTACAACATTATTGAAGTCACATATATATGCTCAAATGGTTAGAACTTATAAGATTAAAGTCTTGGTCAAGTTCACATTGAAAAGTCCTAAATTTCTTATCTTAGAACTAGTCTTAACTGTCAATCATGTATGCTAGTGTGTTTAATCACTTTAGTCTTGCATTTCATGTCAATATACACCATATTATCATGTTCATAAAGTCAGAATGCTCGCATTATATGTTCGTGACAAAGTTCACTTTTGAAATCACAAATCTCATTTCAAAACTCCAAGTGTTGTGCCAATCATTTCTATACTTGTTCATCCTATATGCACATGCTTATGTGTATGTGCTAAAATAGTTTACATGCTTGCTCTAACCATACACTAACAAGTTAGCACAACAGAAACTTAACAGAAAACATCAGAGCTAGTGCAGGTCTGGCGCAGGTGCGCTACACCCTAGTACAATTAGGGCGCAGCTGCGCCATGCCAGGACCAGAAACAGAAACTGACTCTGTTTTGCAGAGCCTTACCCAACATGGTTCTTTTCTTTTTAAACATGTTCCAATCCATCATTAAGGAGTTCAAACATGTAAACATACTTCATAAAACTATCATGGCATGTTACTTTACATTGATTAACAAAGAATTCAATTAATTCCTAAGATTTTGACAAAACCCAACTAAGAACATAATTAGGATTTTCATACCTCTTGAAGAGATTTGGCATCAATACACTCACTCCGTAGCAACTAAATCTCAGCAATTGCAACGAGGAAGATGAAGGTCTTATTTATAGAAGAATGGTTAACTAGACAATGCCATTACCTCACAAATCAAACCATTGGCTTTTAAGAATGCACAAGGGTTAAGGGAGAGTTGGTAAGAGTTGGTGATTCACTCATGAATCCCACTCCCCATCCACTTAATGCTCTAGATTGATGAATTTGAGATGAAGATAGGCTAGGCTTGATAGCTTGTTTTTGTTTTCACGTGGAAGAAATGAAATGGGACTCATATTATGGGACAAGAGAATTCTCAGCATTTGCAAAATGAAATGCCACACTTGGCTATTACCTTATATACACATAATATAAACTTTGGTTATAAAATATGTATACACCATTCAATTCATACAATATAGGTTATAATGATTTAAAGAGCATACAATGTATTTCCTAATTATAAGGTATCAAGTAGTGCACATACATATAATCCATGTATATTTTTTATTGCCATGACTGTTATTATCATAATAACTTAATGAAATCATTATTAATTTAACAATTGATATTATTATATGTCAATAGGGTATACATGGATGTTTACCCATACACTTCATATCATATAACAATATTATTATGCAACTCACATGAATGCAAATAACTCTTACTATATAGTCTATATATATAATATATAGACATATTAATGTGCCACATTGTACTATATAAAATATATAGTTAGCTACCATATAATAAAGGTTTACTATATTGCACAAATTAATCAAGTAAACACATACTCATTTTATAAATTATCAATTAATTATTATTTATTCATAACAATAATTAATTAACACATTATCAATTAATTACTCAAAATTGAAATTAATCAATATGTTTAACTCTTGCTACTATATTCAAATAAATTAAATATTTAATTATTAATAATCCTATCAATCCTTTGATATTAAACCTTAGGGTTAGTTAACTAATTTAAACAAACTATTAGTGACTCCCTTTAATCATTTCATAAATTCACATAACCACATAAGGTTTAAATAAACTCACCAAGCTAACTTATTAAAATTAAATTACATATTTAATTAATAAGGAGTTTCAAATTCGTGGACGTTACATCCCTCCCCCCTTATAAAAATTTCGTCCTCGGAATTGCAAAATAAGGTTACTCAAATAAAAATGGATAATTTGCTCTCATTTTCTCTTCTAGCTCCCACGTAGCATCTTCTACGGCATGATTCCTCCAGAGAATCTTAACGGGATGGATAATCTTATTCCTCAACTTCTGTTCCTTCCGATCTAATGTCTGGACAGGAACTTCATCGTATGATAAGTCTTTCTCGACTTGAATTGGTTCATAGGAGATAATGTGCTTGTAGTCCGGTTTATATGGTCGTAATACTGACACATGAAACACGTTGTGAATGTGCTCAAGTTCAGGAGGTAATGCTACCTCGTACGTCACTTCACCGACTCACCTCAGAATCTCGAACGGTCCTATAAACCTAGGGCTCAACTTACCCTTCTTCCCAAAACGAATCTTCCCTTTCCAGGGAGATACTTTCAGAAATGCATAGCTCCCTACTTCAAAATCTCTCTTCTTGCGATGTAAATCCGCATACTTCTTCTGGCGATCTTGAGCTGCTACTAATCGTGCTCTTATCAACTTAATGATTTATGTCGTCTGTTGTACCAACTCTCGTCCCAACAGTCGACGCTCTCCAACTTCGTCCCAGCATAAGGGCGTTCTACATTTCCTCCTATACAGTGCTTCGTACAGCGGCATTCTAATACTGGCATGATAACTATTGTTATACGCGAACTCTACTAATGGAAGGTGATCCTCCCAACTACCCTTGAAGTCCATTACACAAGCTCGGAACATGTCTTCAAGTGTTTGAATTGTCTTCTCGCTTTGCCCATCGGTCTGCGGATGATACGCAGTACTCATTCGTAGTTGTGTCCCCATTCTTTCTTGAAGACTCTTTCAGAAGTTTGAGGTGAATCGCGGATCTCTATCTGATACAATAGATACCGGCACCCCATGCCTCGAGATAATTTCCTTGACATACAATTTGGCTAACTGGTCCAAACTATACTTAATCTTAATCGGCACAAAGTGAGCTGACTTAGTCAGACGATCTACAATCACCCATATGGCGTCGTGCCCTTTTAGCGTTGCCAGAAGTCCCACCACGAAGTCCATTGTGATGTGCTCCACTTCCATTCTAAAATCTCTAATGGTTGTAATAACCCGCTTGGCCGTTGGTGCTCTGCCTTGACTCTCTGACAAGTTAGACATCTATTTACGCATTCCACAATCTCTCTCTTCATGTTTGGCCACCAGAAGTGGTGACACAAATCTTGGTACATCTTCGTGCCTCCTAGATGTATCGAGTATCTCGTACTGTGCGCTTCTTACAAAATCTCCTCTCTCAGTTCTGGTACTAACGGTACCCAAATTCTTCCTTCAAATCTTAGCAGTTCAGTGCTATCAACCTTAAATTTCAATTCATTACCTTCAGTTAATCGCTTTTTGATGTTATTGCAATCTTTATCCTTTTTTTGTGCCTCTTTAACCTTATCCAACAAAGTCGGGCTCACTGTCACTGTGAATAATTGCTCGTCGGTCTCCATCGAATACCTAATTTCCAAGTCTAGTCGTTCGAAATCTTTCACTAATTCTTCTTGAATGGTCAACTTCAATAACTTTACTCTGCCTTTTCTGCTCAAGGCATCTGCCACTACATTTGCTTTGCCTGGATGGTACAGAATCTCACAATCATAATCTTTGATTAATTCTAACCATCGGCGCTGCCTCATGTTCAACTCTCTCTACGTGAAGATATACTTCAAACTATTGTGATCTGTATATATCTCACACTTCTCGCCATACAAATAATGCCTCCAAATCTTCAAGGCGAAAACTACTGCTGCTAACTCCAGGTCATGAGTCGGATATCCCTTCTCATAATCTTTCAACTGAAGTGAAGCGTACGCAATGACCCTACCGTGTTGCATCAGTACTGTGACAACCCGAGAATTTAGATAATTATTAAAATCCTAAAATGATGGATTAAAGGTTATAAGATTAACCTAGACAGAAAATAAGTGTATGGAATTGACGTTTCTGTGAAGGAATTTTAAGGATTTCAAAATTTTTAAGAAAAACCTATTTGGTTTCTTAATTGAATGAGAATAAAGAAATATGGGTTACAAAATTTCAAAACCCTAGAAATGAATTAATATGTACTTGAAGGAATATCGAGAATAAGGTATTACGATACCTGTAAATTCGGTGTGAACTGAATAGTCTAAGAAATGTTATATAAGTACATATGGAAATTTTAGTAAGGAGATAAGATTTCACATGAAGAAATGTTATAAGGTTAAACGAAGATGAGTATATGTATAGAAATATATATACTTAGTAAGGTGCTATATATATTTTAGCAAGAGGAATGATGAATTAAGTTATTGATATAAGGATCAAGATAAAACTATGTTAGTAATTAACATAGCTTGAACGTTGGCCTTGACTGGCAAATAAGAATTTGAACAAGTATAAAGTCGTTAGTTAATATGATTAACAATAAGAAGGGAGTAATTTAAAACTCAAAATTTGAGTTAGAGATAGAATTTTGAAGCATGGACTGCTCGGTTGCGTCCGCAACGTCAAGATTAGTCAGAATGGACAGTAAACACAAAATGTGTAAAGGTTGACTTTTGGTCAAAGTCAACAGTTGACTTTTTATGGAGAAAAGTCAAAATTAGAGTGAGAAGTTAAATATGTTATGATATGATGTTATATGGATAATGATATAATATTTAATAATATACCAATGATGTAAAACTAAAATATGAGATGAGATCCAATATGTAGATATGAATATTGGTATCAAAGTAGTTAGTAAATTAAATTCATGTTTGAATAAATGATTGAATATATTAAATTATATATTTAATATATAAATAATTGTTTGAAAACAATTTATGGAGAGGAGGAGGAAATTAAATTTAAGTATACAATATGAATTGTATAACTTGAATAAGTTATTTAAATTATGTATGAGAATTTAATAACCTAAATGGTTATTGTTATTTGGTGGTTCTAGTATTTAAATATATACTAGTGACCTAATCTAAGAGATTTGTGGAGCATGTCATAATTTATTTAATGATTATGTGAGTAAGTGAATACGAATATTATGTGATGACAAATAAAAGAAACTAGTGTAATCCTAATTATATATCAGGAATGGGGAATTAAATAACTTAAGGGTTATGGGATGAGAGAATTATGGTATATAAAATATATACTAATTTTAAGAGATTTATTTTATACATCTCGGTTAATTAATTTTATAACCTAATTAATGTAAGTTTAATTAGGTTAAGAAATTAAGTGTACTTGGGTAAGAATTTATATTTAAATTGAGTACATAGAAACCCTAATGAAATGAGTAGGGTAAGATGAAATTAAATGTAATGGACCATATTAATTTTTATGGCCCAAACATTTTAGCTAGGAAGTCCAAATATTTTATTTGGAAAAGCCAAAGGAATTAAGTTTTAAGCTCAAGCGAGCCAATTGTTAAGGAACATGTGGGAGAATAATAATATTAATATTATATTAAGTCAAGAGATATACTTTTATTATCTCAAGTTTATTAATTTTATGACTTAATTAAAGTAAGTTTAATTTGGTTATAAAATTTAGTGTGCAAGGGTAATAACTTAAATTCTAAATGTTTGGAATGAATACCCTAATTAAATATCTAGGGTGTGATAATATTAAAAGTATTGGACCTAATTTATTTTCATGGCCCAAGAAATTAATCTAAAAGTCCAAAGAGATTAATTATGGGTGGGACAAGTAATGGATAATGTTATTTGTTATGGCCCAAAGAACTAAAGTTAGTAGCAAAAAGAATTAAAAGAATGACCCAACTTTTAGCCCAAGTGGGAGAGGACTTTTTGGACATTAAGTAAATCTAATAAAAGCTATAAAAATCTAACCAATTTGGGCTAAAAGAAGGCCACATGGCCGGATAAGATAGAGAAGGGAAAGAGGGAATGAATGTAATAATTACTTACTTTATTAGGTGGCTAACTCCTCCTTATGTGTCATTGCTTTATTGAACCAACACTTTGTTCATTATTGTAAGCAACCTCTTGGTAAGTATGAAGGAGAGAGAATTAGTGGGATCAAAATGAGGCCACATGGCCGGATGACTTATGGGAGTAAAAGGAGGATGGGTATAGATAATTGATATTCATCTATATCTAATAAAAGTCTATCTTATTTTCTCTTCCATCTATTATTCTTCTTATTTTCTCTTCCATCTCTTTTCCTTACCAAAAACAAAACCAAGAGGGAGAGAGAGAGAAGCACATTCGGCAGCCCCTAGAGGGAAAAAAGTGAGAGTTTTTGATAACTCATCAAAGCTCCATAATCAAACAATGAAGAAGAAGAAAAAGGAGAGCATGGTAATCAAAGGTATAATACCTTTTTGTTCATGTAATTTTTGATTATTCTAAATCAAACTTTGAATCTATGTTTCTAAACTCAAAAACCTTAGATCTATGTGTTTATGAGTGTTTTATGTGTAGATTTACCCATGTTGGGTGTTGATTTAGTTGGAAATCGAAAATAAAGAAAAGTGATTTTTCTAGTTTTATAAGCTCTAAAATTTCTATGTACTTTGGATTTCCACCGTTTTTGATCTACACCTTCTTTTTACGATCCGTCAAAGGGATGTGCTAGATATGTAAGTTAACTACTAAACCCAAGTGGTAGCACTCAAAAATGTTGAGTACACAAGTTGTAGTGACTGTTTTACCAAAAATAGTTTCATTGCTAAAAGTGAAAAATAGACTGTTTTGGACAGTCAAAGAGTAGGGGCAGTTTGGTCATTTTTCAGACATCTAAAAATTTTGGAAAAATTTGGGAGAGTACTATGATAAGTTATCTAACATCTCCAAGTGGAATCACTGAAAAAGGAGTTGTAGATTTCCGTATGGAAAATGTTTAATAAAGCACGAAAAACTGTAAAAAGGCCATTTTGCTTCTGCCCAAAAATTTAAAATGGCAGTTTCGGCCACTTAATTTGTGAGAAAACTTCTGGCCTTTTGGGACATGAAAATATATGATATCAAGTACCTTGTGTCCAAAAATGAGCTCATTCCGAGTTAAAATGAGCAAGTTATGACCATTTCAATTTCTGTGATTTTCTGACAAAAATGGCTATAACCGGAGTTCTATAACTCCGATGGCCACGAAATTTAAACTGGAGTGTCACGTTAAGACGTATAAGATTGTGCCAAGAGATGGGAATTTCCGGAGTTGAGCACGAGGTAGCTAATTTCTTAAGGAATTAACTAAGAATGATTTTTAAAAAATACCAAAGGAAGTTGGAAAATTTTGGAAA
The DNA here is from genome assembly GCA_016801055.1 of Panax notoginseng. Taxonomy (NCBI): domain Eukaryota; kingdom Viridiplantae; phylum Streptophyta; class Magnoliopsida; order Apiales; family Araliaceae; genus Panax; species Panax notoginseng. The sequence continues at coordinate 48,540,938 of CM029017.1, forward strand.
AATACTTTTTGTGTATGAAATATGTGTATACATGTTTGTACAAAGGATAGAAAAATAATAAGTTAATTTGGTATTTTCGTATACGGATATAGAATCCAGCTTGCTGGATTAGAAAATCTGATTAATCCAGTTTGCTGGATTGAAAAGAAGTTTACTGAATTGAAAATATGTTGAATCCAACTTGCTGGATTGCAATCTAGTTGCTGGATTTGTAATCTAGTTTGCTGGATTGCAGTTTGACTTGCTGGATTAAAGGAATTATGTATCCAGTCTGCTGGATTGGTCATTAGGTTGAAGGATTATGAATCCAGCTAGCTGGATTGAAGTATTAGAGAAAACAGTTTGCTGAATTATAAACATTTTGCTGGATTATAGAAAAGAGTTTATAATATGAAAGATTAAGTGTTTAATCATAATATGATACAGTGATTGAATAATTATCCAAGAATGATAATAATACCGATATGTTACGATGTTATCTAATATTTGATTAAGTGTTAGATAATCTATTGACAAAGTAATTATATTATGATACAAAGTAGAATATGCTGATTGAAAGACCAATCTTATTATTAATGATAGGTCTTACCAAAAGAAGTTAACTTAAACTGCGTAGCAGTAGTCAACGAATCAGGCAAGTTTTTCCTTAACTCAAACTTGAGTTGTATGTTCAAAGCATGTTAATGAATAATTGTTGTTGATTATTCACGTCTATATTGATTATTGATTCGCACGTTATGCATATTGTAAATGTTCATCAGGTATGAAAGGCTGATCACCTTCATTACCATTTGGTTCAGTTAATCTGTTCATGTTTATGCTTGACCATTCATTTTTATTGACTTGGTCGTTTAGCTAAGAAAATTTGTTCTTGCTCTTTCACAATGTTTATATTGTTGAAAGTTAGCTAGCTTATTGTTCAATTCTTTCAATCATGATATATCTTTATTGAATTTAAACTTGTTGGGCAAATTTGATGCTCACCCTTGCTATATCATGATAAAAATTTTCAGATTAAGATGAAAGCTCGAGTAAAGACAAAGGCAAAGTCCAAGATTAAGCTATTATGCAGTTAGAACTATTAAATTTGCTAATGCAAATATTAATGTAAATCTTCTAAGATATTGAAGGTATGTATTAAGTTAAGGTTGTAGACCTTGGGGTTTATGTTGTAAAAGTTTAATGTATAAACAATTTATGTTTATATCTTCCGCAATAGTTATAGAAATAGTATACCAGATCCTTGGTGATTAGGACCGGGATCTGGGGATGCTACAAGTACACAGCCAAGACCCTTATGTGAGGCATCACTATACACTATAAACCTTCCCGTGTTGTCCGGTAAAGCCAACACATGTGCTTGACTAAGCCTCTTCTTTAATTCAAGGAAACTTTCTTCACACTTCTCCGTCCAAACGAACTTAACTGTCTTCCTGGTAAGATTGGTTAACGGCGATGCTAATTTTGAAAAATCCCAAATAAATCTTCGATAGTATTCCGCCAATCCTAGGAAACTCCAGATTTCTGTCGGCGTCTTCGGCTGCTCCCAGTTGATAACCGCTTCTACCTTTGCTAGATCCACTGAAACACCATTTTTGTCGATAACGTGCCCTAAAAACTGCACTCGCTGCAACCAAAACTCATACTTGGAAAATTTTGCATATAGCTTCTCCTTCCCTAATGTCTCCAACACTATCCGAAGATGCTTGGTGTGTTCTTCCTCCGTCTCTGAATACACTAGGATGTCATTGATGAATACGATAACAAACTTATCCAAATACTGCTTGAACACTCTGTTCATCAAATCCATAAACGCTGCTGGCGCGTTTGTCAATCCAAATGACATAACCAGAAACTCAAAGTGTCCATACCGAGTTCTGAATGCCGTCTTTGGAATGTCTTCTGGCTTCACTTTCAGTTGGTGATAACCAGTTCTCAAGTCAATCTTTGAAAAGTACTTTGCCCCCTTCAACTGATCAAACAAATCGTCTATCTTGGGCAACGGGTACTTATTCTTAATGGTGACCTTGTTCAACTCTCGGTAGTCGATACAAAGTCTTAGCGACCCATCTTGCTTCTTTACGAATAGGACTGGTGCTCCCCACAGTGATACGCTTGGTCGAATGTATCCCTTATCTAACAACTCTTGTACTTGAGCCATCAGTTCTTTCATCTCTACCGGTGCCATACGATACGACGCTTTGTATACCGGTGCTGTCCCTGGTGCCAAATTAATGACAAACTCAATCTCTCTATCTGGTGGCAATCCCAGAATCTCGTCTAGGAAGACATCAACGAAATCCCTTACAATAGGTATCTGACTCAGTTCACCCTTGACTCGTCGAGTATCAACCACATGAGCCAAATAACCTATACAACCCTTCCTAAGCAACCTCTGCGCTTGCACCATTGTCAGATAATGAGATTGTCTCAGCGATTTACTACCATAAAATACCACCTTCGACTTATTCGGAGTCTTAAGGTGTACACACTTCTTCTTACAATCTATCACTGGTCCGTGAACCGATAACCAATCCATCCCAAGGATTACATCGAACTCCCCCAAACGAATCGATATCAAATCTACTTTGAGCTTAAATCCTCGCAATTCGGCATAACAATTCCTATGAATGTATTCTACGGGAATAATTTCCTTGTTCGCTACTTCTACATTCATAAGGTGTTCTAATCTCTCACAGGGTAAGTCTAACTGTTTAGCAAATTCTTCAGAAACAAAAGAGCAGGTAGCACCCGAATCAAATAACACATATGCATCTATATCATTGATCGGAATGATACCTGACACCACGTCCTTAGACTCCACCGCATCCTGTACAGTCATGTTGAATGTTCGTGATGTTGGTCTGTTGGCTTGACTAGCTGGCCCTCCAATGTTTAGCCCATTGTTGTTGTTATTGCGGTTGTCGCTAGCTGCATCGCCCTTTTTCTTCGGGCAGTCCTTGATTTGATAGTCTATGGCGCCACACGAGAAACATCCTCCCTTCGGCTTATTCGGACACTGAAGAGCCATGTGCCTCGATTGTCCGCAACGATAGCAAACACTCTTTCCCTTCATGCACTCCCCCGAGTGATTCCTCCCACAGTTGTTGCACTTCATACTTTTCTTGGCCTCTCCCCCAGACTTATTTCCTCCAGAGGATTGGCTCTCCGTCCATTTACGCTTGTTGGGGTTGCTGCCTCCACTGCTTCCCCCCTTCTGACCGTCCTGTCCGGTCTTCTTTTCTTGTTTGAATCGCGCGATGGCTTCATTGCCTCCTTCGGCAATGATAGCCCTTTCCAAAAAATCAGAGTAAGTCTTAATCTTTAATACAGCCATTGCTTTTTGCACCCATGGTTTCAGTCCTAATTCGAACCTCCTTGCCTTCCTGGCCTCTGTGTCAACCTGATGTGACGTGAATCGAGCCAACTCGTTAAATTTTGCCACGTACTCTGCGACAGACATACTACCTTGCTTCAGTTCCAGAAACTTAACTTCTATATCCTGTTGCGTATTCTCTGAGAAGTAATTCTCAAGGAATAGCTCCTTAAATCTGTCCCAAGGAATAACTCCTTCGTTTGCTCGACCCTTATTGGCTTTCCACCAATAGTTAGCTTCACCCTTCATCATGAAAGTGGTAAAACTCGTCTTCTGTGCTTCGGCCACTCGTGCGACCTCAAACACCTTCTCCATTTCTTCTATCCATGTCTGGGCTTCAATTGGGTCCAAGGTTCCTCGGAACTCCGGTGGTCCTACCAATTTAAAGTCTTTAAAGCTAGCCAAGTGTTGTCCTGGCTGCCCGGCTGCTAGCGGGGGTCTATTTTGCATTGCCTTAGTTAACAAAGTTCTGCATTGGATCAACATTTTCCCCTCCACCATTGTTAACGGATCCTTCCTCCCTCTGATTCCGCTATATTCTCCTAGGCGGCATGATCTGAGGAAAGGAAGAAACAATTAGGCTTTATGTGATATGCTATCCATGTCAGCATTAAGAAGTTTAAGACGTCTATCAATCATTCTTGATTTAAATAAACCACTTCAATATCACAATAAAACTTGATGAATTTCCTCATCCCATCACTTACATACTCTACTTGAGTTTTCTACTAAGGTTATAACCTAGGTTTTGAATTCCTAACGTTTATAACCTACGGCTCTGATACCAACCTGTGACACCCCCGAATTCGGGTCCTCTGACCCCGGTTCAGTCATCACGATAAAATACAAACATCCACCTCTAAACAACATACGATAACTAAAATGTGGAATATAATAAATATACGTCGTTCATTCAAAAGGTGTTACTAGTCCTAAGATAAGATAACCTTAATATTATCTTACAAACATACCCTAAAATAAACATTAGGGTTCATATTACATAATAGTAATTTAAAACTAGGCAGAAGGAAAAAAATCTACTCCTTGCCACTATTCTACATCTTTCCATTACCTTTGTCCTTCCCAGAGGTCTCGGGCTTAGCTGCAATATAATTCATGATATAGCAAGGATGAGCAACAAGTTTGCCCAACAAGTTTAAATACAACAATAAGGATATATCATGATGACTGAAAAAATAACTGACAATTAATTCAACAATATGAATATCTGAAGGATTCAATAATATGAATATCACAAGCAAAGACAATGATTGCTTTTAGAATAACTGCTAGTCAAATAGACTTTGAACTATAACTATCCAATGGAATCAATAGCTAATTGAGCCTCTGGTTACTGGCTACAGAATAAGTACTTGAGGAGATCAGCCTCGCGTACACCATGTATATGCATAACATTTAAATCTGCTCTGTGTATCTTATATTAGATACCTGGTACTCCCCTATCATAGAAAGGGTTGTTCTTTCAGTCTAAGAATCTTTACCCTCAATAGGTTTGGATAGCTTTTATAAAACTTCATACACTTGTCTGACCGAACAAAGGTTCAGACTCTATCTGACACAGTTCAAGAATTATAGAACTTTAAATGATGTACAAGTCCAAGATTGTACGAACTAAAGTGCACCAAGTGCGAATATCAATAATATCGATGTGGAATAATTGTAAAGTAATTAAACCACTTAATAGCATGCTTAGAAATAAGATTCAAGCTTAAATGAATAACTTTCAATTCAATAATAACCTTCTCAATATAATATGAGAAGGATAAGAAAATTTCACAACAAACAAAGTTGTGTAAGCTAGGAAACATTGCAACACAATAATATAGTGTTCGGATACTTGCTCAATATAAGTAGGGTTCGAGGAACTTGCACAATCAAGAGTGAAGTTCAAAGAAACTTTCTTACGATATGCATCGAATAAAGTAATGCAAGGGTTTAGGATACTTGCCTGTTTGCTCAGCTACAATATAATACTAGCTTTAACTAACTCGCGTTGAAACAACCTAACATTATCAAGTCGATCATTTCAATTAGTATGTGTAAACTAATACGAGTCTACACTTAAAATAATCAAGTCTTCACATAGCATGCTTATCAACACATTATATGGCACATTGGTCACATATTATAAGATAAAGAGATCATGTAAGCATGCCTTAAATTTCAAAACCAAAAACAGAATCTATTTGTGACTGCAGGATGGCGCAGTTGCGCCTGGTCTAGGCTTAGGGATGGCGCAGCTGCGCTGTCCCTTGGCCAAACCAAGGTTGAGCTTCTGCACTTCCTGACTTAATTCCAACTCTATCATACACCTATACATACATATTAAATGAATACATGCTAGAGTTTCACATATAACACATGATCATACTTGAGTTCAATACCACAAGCTTAACTTACAAGTTATATGCCATTAAAACATAAAAAGGTCATGCAGTCATTTGTGCCTTACAACTTGATCATTCAATACTCAGTAGTCATGCTTGTATATAGACAGCACATGTGTACTTTACTAACATAGTTCATATTTTAGAAATTTCCCTTTCATGACTATGCGTAAATAAGTGAAAACCATACACTAACCAAACGATATTCATGCCAATATTTCTATAGGCATAATGAGTCCTAATATACATGCTTTTATGGTCATAACGTACTTTACTTCATTATTTGATGACATTAGTTTTCTCATTCTAACATTCCTTGAATTACACACTAAGTCAACTTAGCATATACAAGGCATATTTTCAAATATCTCTTATGCCCTTACAACATATATTGAAGTCACATATATATGCTCAAATGGTCAGAACTTATAAGATAAAAGTCTTGGTCAAGTTCACATTGAAAAGTCCTAAATTTCTTATCTTAGAACTAGTCTTAATTGTTAATCATGTATGCTAGTGTGTTTAATCACTTTAGTCTTGCATTTCCTGTCAATATACACCATATTATCATGTTCATAAAGTTAGAATGCTCGCATTATATGTTCGTGACAAAGTTCACTTTTGAAATCACAAATCTCATTTCAAAACCCCAAGTGTTGTGCCAATCATTTCTATACTTGTTTATCCTATATGCACATGCTTATGTGTGTGTGCTAAAATAGTTTACATGCTTGCTCTAACCATACACTAACAAGTTAGCACAACAAAAACTTAACAGAAAACATCAGAGCTAGTGCAGGTCTGGCATAGCTGCGCTGCACCCTAGTACAATTAGGGCGCAGCTGTGCCATGCCAGGACCAGAAACAGAAACTGACTCTGTTTTGCAGAGCCTTACCCAACATGATTCTTTTCTTTTTAAACATGTTCCAATCCATCATTAAAGAGTTCAAACATGTAAACATACTTCATAAACATATCACAGCATGTTACTTCACATTGATTAACAAAGAATTCAATTAATTCCTAAGATTTTGACAAAACCCAACTAAGAACATAATTAGGATTTTCATACCTCTTGAAGAGATTGGGCAGCAATACACTCACTCCTTAGCAACTAAATCTCAGCAATTGCAACAAGGAAGATGAAGGTCTTATTTATAGAAGAATGATTAACTAGATAATGTTATTACCTCACAAATCAAACCATTGGCTTCCAAGAATACACAAGGGTTAAGGGAGAGTTGGTGATTCACTCATGAATCCCACTCCCCATCCACTTAATGGTCTAGATTGATGAATTTGAGATGAAGATAGGCTAGGCTTGATAGCTTATTTTTGTTTTCACGTGGAAGAAATGAAATGGGACTCATATTATGGGACAAGAGAATTCTCAGCATTTACAAAATGAAATGCCACACTTGGCTATTACCTTATATACACATAATATAAACTTTGGTTATAAAATATGTATACACCATTCAATTCATACAGCATAGGTTATAATGATTTAAAGAGCATACTGTGAGACCCCGAATTTTATGAAATAAAAGTATTCAATTTTTCTATTTTGGTAAATGGTTAAATTGATGAAAGGTTAAAGTTAAGGGTGATATGTGATTTTTTTTAAAGTAAACAAGTTGTCATAAAATTCCTGGTCACTATTCACTCTAATATTGTTCACTCGAGTATTTGGGACACTTTTTGTGTCGGAGTTACTATTCACGAGTTACTATTCACGGGTTACTATTCACGGGCTACTATTCACCCAAATTACTATTCACTCTAGTATTGTTCACTCGGGTATTTGGGATACTTTTTGTGTCGGAGTTACTATTCACGAGTTACTATTCATGAGTTACTATTCATGAGTTACTATTCACGAGTTAATATTCAGGAGTTACTATTCACGAGTTACTATTCACCCGGACAATATATTTATTTTCGGTCCAAATCATTTTTGGGTACAATATTATTCCATGAAGAAATGTGTTAATTTTTCAGACCGTTGGTTGAAATTATATTAGTAAATCAATAATTCATTTAAATATATTATTATAATATTATATTATAGTAGTATAATGTGATTATATGATAGTATGTTTTTTTATAATTTGAATGGTAACATTATTATAGTAAATTCATGGTATACAAGTAAAATGAGGTGAAAGAGAACAATTTGAATTTGAATTCTGATGATGTAAGCGATGATGTCATTTGATCGATGATGTATGCAATGATGTCATCTGATCGATGATGTAAGCGATGATGTCATAAATTATGGCGAAAAGACTATTTTACCCTTACTCTACCAAGCTTATAAATAGAAGCTCATTCCTTCATTATTTCTTACGAATTCACTGAACTCTAGAGAGAGAAACTATAGAGAGAAAGAAGAAGAGTATTCTGCCACTTAACTACTTCTTTATTTCAGTTCTTCTTTAAAACGGTAAGGGGTGTTATTCTTTCTTATTCATGAAGAGAACTTCTGTTATTCCATTCTTTATTATTCTGTTGGAATAACCTGTAAAAGTGGCATACCCTATACATGACCTGTATACGCGGCATACCCTATACTTGGTGAAATCCTTATGTTATTCCATTCTTTATTATTCTGTTGGAATAACATGTATGCGTGGTTTACCCTATACTTGGTGGAATGACCTGTATATGCGGTTTACCCAATACTTGGTGATCTTCTTCTGTTATTCCATTCTTTATTATTATGTTGGAATAACCTGTTTATGCGAAGTACCGCATACTTGGTGAAACTCTTTCATTATTCCGTTCTTTACGATTCTGTCGGAATATCCTGTCGGTGTGAATTTCACCTGACCTGGTTCCATCATTTATTATTCCGCTTTTATTATTCTGTCGGAATATCCTGTCGGTGTGAATTTCACCTGACCTGGTTCCATATTTATTATTCCGCATTTATTATTCTGTTAGGAATAACCTGTCTGTGCGGTCTCTATCGCATGCATGGTGAATCCTTCTGTTATTCCATTCTTTATTATTCTGTTGGAATAACCTGTCTATGTGGATTGCCACATGCATGGTGAATGATCCTTTATATTCATTCCTTATTAAATTGTGGAAATGATCTGTATACGTGGATTACCGCATGGCTGGTGAAAATCCATTTGCAATTTCATATATTCTTTATTATACTCATTTGGTTAATGTTTTGATTTCTATACTCCATGAAATTAGTGAAATATCCTTGATATTTGCGCTTCATCCAGTATCTTTTCATGAAAATATTCTTCTAAGCATTCTTGACTGTTACTTTATAAAGAAGTATCATGTTGATAATTTGGATATTATTAGTTCCTGGATAAACTAATTCTTGAACTTGTTTAATTGAATTCCTATAACATTGTCATCATCCTCATGTTTATTTTATGTTGAAAGTCATCTTTGGCTTACGTGCATAGATGGACTTAGTATGATTATGACCAGGGATCATTCGGTATAATCATGAACTGTGATGTTATAAGTGGTGTGGTAAAAGTCCTCAGTGGCCTGTAATGCATTGATAGACAGTTTTTGGTATGATTATGACCAGGGATTTTTTGGTATAGTCATGACCATTGATGATTTAATGAATATCCTTGGCCCGTAATACAGGGATGATTAGAAGATGTGGTTTATTTATTAAGCTGAGTCTCAGTGATAAAAATTGATGAAAATATTTTTAAATCATAGAAGATAGTAGGTTTTATTCTCTACTTGACTCTTCTAATGGATTGCTTATTCCGTTGCAGTTAAACTTGATGTCTATTGTATTTTATCAGTTTAACATTGTTGAAGACTATTGATAATTTATTCTTCATTATCTTAGTCATAATATTTCTTACTGGGCTAGTTGAGCTCACCCTTTCTTTCAATGTTCTCTTCAGGAAATGAGAATATAGCTGGGATGGGTCAGGAAAAGGAGTGATGGTCCAGAAGATAGCATTAGTAGTCCTCACTATTCTGTTAAATAGTGCGACAATAAATGTAATGAGGACTCCTTGAGTATGAATATTGTCTAGATGACAATATTCCTATTAGAACTCTCAGTTTATGTATTGTCGTATCTTACACGACATTTATATAATTAAGTTTGTATTTGTATTTTGTACCATGTATTTGGCGATCCAAGATGGGTGATGTATACCTAATTTTGGGGGCGTCACAGTTGGTATCAGAGCTTAAGGATATGATCCCTGGCTAGGATGTGAGAATTGAACTAGGAGGGGAGAGACGGGGAATTTCTTCGCTAGTATGGCCTACCTAAGTTTATTTGGTATTTAATTGGTTGGTCAGAGTATATTGATAATATGTGACATGTTGATTTAACCCTTATTTTGTGGCAGTGTTTGAAAATGACATCTAACAATGTTGAGATAAGCATTGGAGCAAAATAATATGATCATATCGTAGTACGAGGTTAAGTTTGCGGAGTTATCCCGGTTTGTATCCCATTTGGTCGATAATGAGGAGCGAATGATGAGAATGTTTCTAAGAGGTTTGAAACCCTATATGCGTCAATACCTCATTCTCATATTTATATTGTGTTGAAAGTCATCTGTGGCTTACGTGCATAGATGGACTTGGTATGATTATGACCAGGGATTATTCGGTATAATCATGACCGTAATATTATAAATGATGTGGTAAAAGTCATCTATGGCTTACGTGCATAGATGGACTTGGTATGATTATGACCAGGGATTATTCGGTATAATCATGACCGTAATGTTACAAATGATGTGGATTAATTATTGAGCTGAGTCTCAGCAATGAAATATTAATTCATGGATGTGGTAAAAGTCATCTTTGGCCGTAGTGCATTGATGGACTTGGTATGATTATGACCAGAGATTATTCGGTATAATCATGACCGTAATTGAAAACACGAATATCATTGGCCCGTAGTGCATGGATAATTCGTGGTTCTGATACTATTAAGCTGAGTCTCAGCATTATTGATTTTATAGTTGTATATCTTTGGCCTGTAGTGCAGAGATTAACTGTTGATTATTGGTTATACAGTTGTAAATCTTTAGCCGTAGTACAAAGATGAATTTATTAGTATGATTATGAGCAGGAATTGTGATTTGGTATAACCATGATTTTTGATGTTTCAGGTGAAGATATGTGATGTAAATTATCTTCTTCCTGGGTGCGAAAAGGAATTCAGAATCACAATTATAATTATGAGTTATTCATATGATTATGGACAGAAATTGTTGATTGATGTTATAGGATATGGTCGCTGGCGGAGATATTAGTCTAGAAGACGAGTAATATACTTCGCTAGGGTGTGACTTACCTAAGCTAAAATTTTTCTGGATAAGTAGACAATTTGTGATATGTCAATTAACCTTTGTTTTGAAGGTATATTCTAGAATGATATCTGAAATATAGGAGATGAGAAATGGGAAAATCATGATAAAGCAGAATTATCCGGAAAGGTACAATCCGAAAAGAAAGCAATGTATTCTCATCTCTTCGAATATCAGGTACGTACGTAAATTTCGAGGGCGAAATTCCATAAGGAGGGGAGATTGTGAGACCCCAAATTTTATGAAATAAAAGTATTCAATTTTTCTATTTTGGTAAATGGTTAAATTGATGAAAGGTTAAAGTTAAGGGTGATATGTGATTTTTTTTTTAAAGTAAACAAGTTGTCATAAAATTCCTGGTCACTATTCACTCTAATATTGTTCACTCGAGTATTTGGGACACTTTTTGTGTCGGAGTTACTATTCACGAGTTACTATTCACGGGTTACTATTCACGAGCTACTATTCACGGGCTACTATTCACCCAAATTACTATTCACTCTAGTATTGTTCACTCGGGTATTTGGGACACTTTTTGTGTCGGAGTTACTATTCACGAGTTACTATTCACGAGTTACTATTCATGAGTTACTATTCACGAGTTAATATTCAGGAGTTACTATTCACGAGTTACTATTCACCCGGACAATATATTTATTTTCGGTCCAAATCATTTTTGGGTACAATATTATTCCATGAGGAAATGTGCTAATTTTTCAGACCGTTGGTTGAAATTATATTAGTAAATCAATAATTCATTTAAATATATTATTATAATATTATATTATAGTAGTATAATGTGATTATATGATAGTATGTTTTTTTATAATTTGAATGGTAACATTATTATAGTAAATTCATGGTATACAAGTAAAATGAGGTGAAAGAGAACAATTTGAATTTGAATTCTGATGATGTAAGCGATGATGTCATTTGATCGATGATGTATGCAATGATGTCATCTGATCGATGATGTAAGCGATGATGTCATAAATTATGGCGAAAAGACTATTTTACCCTTACTCTACCAAGCTTATAAATAGAAGCTCATTCCTTCATTATTTCTTACGAATTCACTGAACTCTAGAGAGAGAAACTATAGAGAGAAAGAAGAAGAGTATTCTGCCACTTAACTACTTCTTTATTTCAGTTCTTCTTTAAAACGGTAAGGGGTGTTATTCTTTCTTATTCATGAAGAGAACTTCTGTTATTCCATTCTTTATTATTCTGTTGGAATAACCTGTAAAAGTGGCATACCCTATACATGACCTGTATACGCGGCATACCCTATACTTGGTGAAATTCTTATGTTATTCCATTCTTTATTATTCTGTTGGAATAACCTGTATGCGTGGTTTACCCTATACTGGTGGAATGACCTGTATATGCGGTTTACCCAATACTTGGTGATCTTCTTCTGTTATTCCATTCTTTATTATTATGTTGGAATAACCTGTTTATGCGAAGTACCGCATACTTGGTGAAACTCTTTCATTGTTCCGTTCTTTACGATTCTGTCGGAATATCCTGTCGGTGTGAATTTCACCTGACCTGGTTCCATCATTTATTATTCCGCTTTTATTATTCTGTCGGAATATCCTGTCGGTGTGAATTTCACCTGACCTGGTTCCATATTTATTATTCCGCATTTATTATTCTGTTAGGAATAACCTGTCTGTGCGGTCTCTATCGCATGCATGGTGAATCCTTCTGTTATTCCATTCTTTATTATTCTGTTGGAATAACCTGTCTATGTGGATTGCCACATGCATGGTGAATGATCCTTTATATTCATTCCTTATTAAATTGTGGAAATGATCTGTATACGTGGATTACCGCATGGCTGGTGAAAATCCATTTGCAATTTCATATATTCTTTATTATACTTATTTGGTTAATGTTTTGATTTCTATACTCCATGAAATTAGTGAAATATCCTTGATATTTGCGCTTCATCCAGTATCTTTTCATGAAAATATTCTTCTAAGCATTCTTGACTGTTACTTTACAAAGAAGTATCATGTTGATAATTTGGATATTATTAGTTCCTGGATAAACTAATTCTTGAACTTGTTTAATTGAATTCCTATAACATTGTCATCATCCTCATGTTTATTTTATGTTGAAAGTCATATTTGGCTTACGTGCATAGATGGACTTAGTATGATTATGACCAGGGATCATTCAGTATAATCATGAACTGTGATGTTATAAGTGGTGTGGTAAAAGTCCTCAGTGGCCTGTAATGCATTGATAGACAGTTTTTGGTATGATTATGACCAGGGATTTTTCGGTATAGTCATGACCATTGATGATTTAATGAATATCCTTGGCCCGTAATACAGGGATGATTAGAAGATGTGGTTTATTTATTAAGCTGAGTCTCAGTGATAAAAATTGATGAAAATATTTTTAAATCATAGAAGATAGTAGGTTTTATTCTCTACTTGACTCTTCTAATGGATTACTTATTCCGTTGCAGTTAAACTTGATGTCTATTGTATTTTATCAGTTTAACATTGTTGAAGACTATTGATAATTTATTCTTCATTATCTTAGTCATAATATTTCTTACTGGACTAGTTGAGCTCACCCTTTCTTTCAATGTTCTCTTCAGGAAATGAGAATATAGCTGGGACGGGTCAGGAAAAGGAGTGATGGTCCAGAAGATAGCATTAGTAGTCCTCACTATTCTGTTAAATAGTGCGACAATAAATGTAATGAGGACTCCTTGAGTATGAATATTGTCTAGATGACAATATTCCTATTAGAACTCTCAGTTTATGTATTGTCGTATCTTACACGACATTTGTATAATTAAGTTTGTATTTGTATTTTGTACCATGTATTTGGCGACCCAAGATGGGTGATGTATACCTAATTTTGGGGGCGTCACACATACAATGTATTTCCTAATTATAAGGTATCAAGTAGTGCACATACATATAATCCATGTATATTTTCTATTACCATGACTGTTATTATCATAATAACTTAATGAAATCATTATTAATTTAACAATTGATATTATTATATGTCAATAAGGTATACATGGATGTTTACCCACACACTTCATATCATATAACAATATTATTACGCAACTCACATGAATGCAAATAACTCTTACTATATAGTCTATATATATAATATATAGACATATTAATGTGCCACCTTGTACTATATAAAATATATAGTTAGCTACCATATAATAAAGGTTTACTATATTGCACAAATTAATCAAGTAAACACATACTCATTTTATAAATTATCAATTAATTATTATTTATTCATAATAATTATTAATTAACACATTATCAATTAATTACTCAAAATTGAAATTAATCTATATGTTCAACTCTTGCTACTATATTCAAATTAATTGAATATTTAATTATTAATAATCCTATCAATCCATTGATATTAAACCTTAGGGTTAGTCCACTAATTTAAATAAACTATTAGTGACTCCCTTTAATCATTTCATAAATTCACATAACCACATAAGGTTTAAATAAACTCACCAAGCTAACTTATTAAAATTAAATCACATATTTAATTAATAAGGAGTTTCAAATTCATGGACGTTACAAAAGATGTCCGCCAATCACAAAGGATGCCCTGACTTGTTGCCTCTGACTCTATTAGCCTACAAAACGTCAATATGCACATCCACTGAGGCAACCCCCTACTTATTTACCTATGGCATGGAAGCAGTGATCCCCATAGAGGTGAAAATGGAATCCCTCAGAGTGTTGATAGATGCTCAGCTGGATGAAGACCAATGGTTACAAGATCGGTACCACCAATTGTCTCTAATAGATGAAAGGCAGGCCGCAGCCATCTTCCATGGTCAGTTATAGCAACAAAGGATCGCTAGATCCTTCAACAAAAAAGTCTGGCTACGGCAATTCAAAGAACATGACTTGGTCCGATGATGTTCATCGTTGAAACAAATTTCAATGAAGGTCAAGCAACCCTAACGTCATCAGCCATTGGCAAGTAAATTCAGCGAAGCGTCGAAAGTGGTCTGATGATCTTTGTCATTGAAGTACATATCAATGAAGGCCAGGCAGCCCTGACGTCATCAGCCGTTGGTAATTAAACCCAGCGAAGCGTCGGAGGTGGTCTGATGATGTTTACCGTTGAAGTACATTTCAATGAAGGTTAGGCAACCCTGACGTCATCAGCCGTTGGCAAGTAAACCCAGCGAAGCATCGAAGGTGGTCCGATGATGTTCACCGTTGAAGTACATTTCAATGAAGGTCAGTCAACCCTGTCATCATCAGCCGTTGGCAAGTAAACCCAGCGAAGCATCGGAGATGGTCCGATGATGTTCACCATTGAAGTACATTTCAACGAAGGTCAAGCAACCTTGACGTTATTCAGCCATTGGCAAGTAAATCCAGCGAAGCGTCGGAATTGGTCTGATGATCTTAGCCATTGAAGTACATTTCAATGAAGGTCAGGCAGCCCTGACGTCATCAGCCATTGGTAATTAAACCCAGCGAAGCATCGGAGGTGGTCTGATGATGTTCACCGTTGAAGTATATTTCAACTACGGTCAAACAATCCCTACATCATCAGCCTTGGCAATTAAACCCAGCGAAGCATTGGGGGTGGTCCGATGATGTTCACCGTTGAAGTACATTTCAATGAAGGTCAGGCAGCCCTGACGTCATCAGCCGTTGGCAATTAAACCCAGCGAAGCATCGAAGGTGGTCCGATGATTTTCACCCTTGAAGTACATTTCAATGAAGGTCAGACAGTCATAACATCATTAGCCATTGGCAATTAAACTCAACAAAGCATCGAAGGTGGTTCAATGATGGTAGCCGTTGAAGTACATTTCAACGAAGGTCAAACAGCCCTAATAACACCAACTGTTGGCAGTAACTCCGACAGAACACTTAAAAGACCTGGCAATACAAACCGGAAAAAACCATCCTTATCAGAGAAGACCGATGATGGAATCTATTATACAAATCTTCATCAGACAAAGCACAACTCCCCAGAGTCTCTCGCACATGAGAAGAATATTTGCGGTGGAAGGTCTTGCACTGAGGGTTAAAGAATTTGGTGATAACCCCAATATCAACATCCTCTGGTCTCATTCATGGAGTAACCTCCATTTCATGCATTCAGAATACATTTGCATCATGCTGCAGTACATTGCATCATAGTTATCTTGTCACATTTCAAGTGTCTAGCGATCTTTTTCCTATCCATGCCATTACATTGCATGAATATGATAAAGAGTGGCTTCTGCAGACACTTAAAATTTTGCATTCATGCTACTAACCTTGCAGGAGGGCAAAATCGTCTTCCAGAGATAACTCTGAAAATCAAATCAGCTCAATCATCAATCCCGGAGATGACCCCAGGATACTCAGTTTTCAACCTCGGAGACAACCCCGAGATATTCAGTTTCAATCCTGGAGACAACCCCAAGATACTCAATTCTAAACCTCGGAGATAACCCCGAGAGGTCAAAGACACCTCAGAGACAACCCTAAGGACAGTCAGCACTCACAGTAGCCCAATCTCAGAGATAACCCTGAGCAACGACTGCTACATCTACCTAGAGCTGGAGATAACTCCAGTGAGGGGCAAAATCATCATTTTGCTACCTCAATACTACATTTATGTCGTCTCAACTTCATTTCAACCCACATTTCATATAGAAGTAACCCACAAGAACCATAGCTCAAAATCCCGAGTGACTATTACACAAGACAGCACACCGGATAGAATTTGAAGACTTGAAGATCTGGTCATGGACCCATCTTCCCGGCTTCATACAACCTCTTATCCCATGTCATTGTGTAGCTCTCGACAACAGCATCTCGGAAAGGTATAGCACGCCTCAATCGGATGCTCGGATCAAAAGTTATGAAGGTTCAAGCGGACAATACATTGTACGAGTGCACGTTCTTCGAGACGACAGGACCCACATGGCTCGGGGCAACCCGGGCAGCCGCAGGTAGACCCGCGGCTGCCGAGGGTAGACCCGCGGCCAGTTGGTCTATAAATAGTGGCCTTGGGGTGGCCATTTTATAGAAAGAAGGAGCAAGAAAGCCATGCCCATTTCACTCTATACACACTTCTATAGTGCTCCAAATTGAGTGCTTCTTTTTTCTAAACACTTGTGAGCTCGTGCTTTACAACATACTGAAATTTAACCAGTGAAAACTGAGTTTTCAGGCGTCAAAAGCTATCTGAAGTCTTCTTGGCAGCCCACGATAAGATATTTCAGATTTTTAAGCTTTTTCTCACTTCTATACATACATATCTACTTACGTTGAGAGTCGCGTCGTGTGGGTATGCCCGGATCGTCGATCCATGGATTTTATTGCTTTTATATATATATATATATATATATATATATATATATATATATATATCTGTTTGATTGAGCCTGAATATATATATATATATATATACACACACACACACATATATATATATATATATATATATATATATATATATATAAGCTGTAAAAGGCCACAAAGTGATCTCCAGGTCAGACAGAAATGTAAATATATATATATATATAAACAGTAAATGGCCACAAAATGATCTCTAGGCCTGATTGGAATGTAAATATATATATATATATATATATATATATATATATATATATATATATACTTTTAAGTCCTGCTTGGAGTTTACTTCGTGGCAGTTGATTGTTCATATATATATAACTGCTTTATTAGCCTGCCGGTTAGATTTGCCTAAATCTAGTTATTTCTCACTTTAACTAGTTCTGGGTGACTAAATTGGAACCGTTGAAGCTGGAATGCTTAGATTTACTCAAATCTAATTCGTTTTCTAGCTTTTGGTACGGGCTAGATTTGTCTCAATATAGCTATTTCTCACTTTAGCCGGTTCATGGTGACTAAACTGAAACCGATGAAGCTGAAATAGTTTAGATTTATTCAAATCTAGTTCTTGTTTTAGATTTTGCACATATTGCCTTATCATGTGAGCCTAAGAATCATCTGATCACAGATTGAGTTCCTGAATCTAAATTCGGTTCCCGTGATGGACATTTTTAGCTGCAGTCAGCTTGTAAATTATTCACGGTGTCTGAATTTCCTTAGCTAGCTCTCATGCCCACAAGGAGTTCGGTGCTGCTATGTATCTTATTTTCTCGAAGATGCTTCACATCTTGAAAATAATAAAAGTAATCCAGTCGAACACATAATAAAATAGAAGTATCAAATGCCTCAATTACTATTGAGCATAAGGGTTTGAAAACCTGTTTTATAAAACACCATTGCCATATCTCGTTAAAATTGAACTTTTTATACAAAAGTCAAACCCTTTGTATATAGGTGCAAACGAGGCATAGCACTACTTCCAGACAACTGCTCATAGACCTACACACACACACACACATTCAGATAAAGGTTTAAATTGAAAAGTGGTGGTAACCGTGTTATCACAGAAGTCGAGGGGTGCCTAACACATTCCCTCCGCTTAATCAAGCCCCCAGACCCGAATAAATTTCGGTTTTGCAGACCAGTTAAACGATGTCACATCACTATGCCTTTGTGCAAACTTTTTCTCGGTTGAGTTGATGCAACCATTTAAAAATAACCAACTAGCGACTCTTACAGTCAAATCGTCGACATATACATGTCGAACCTTTTCAAACTTGTTTTTTCAAACAAATCTCACCTAACATGAGAACACCAAAAGACAAGAACAGAAAAGGACAAATAAAAATCCCAACGTCAACACTCATTATCGCATTTTATGTTCTTCGTTTAATTACTTTTAATCAATGTTTAATTTCTAAATCCATCGTTACACATGTTGTTTAGGAATTTTTTCTTCATGTATATTAAGTATATACTTGCCCCATAATTACCAAGTGAAAAGTTGGATTAACAAAAGCTCGCGTCGGAATTTTCTCCCTTAAGGGCGCTGCAGCGCCACTCTCAGTTATAACACTCATGCTGCAGCGTGAGTTAGCAATGACTGAGCCTCCGAGCAAGCGTTGCAGAGTGACTCTACAAGGAATGGGTGGCGCTGCAGTGCCTCCCCTGAGCCTTTGAATTTTTTTTATAATTTTCGATACGATTCCTTCCCGAGCTCGTAACTCGATCGTTATAACTCGGAATAGGCTCGTTCAAAAGCCATTTTCTCACATATCTTACGTACTTCAATTTTATTCTAACATAATAAGCTTCTGAATCCGTTAACAATAAATTCATCATTTAAATTTTTATTATGCGTTCGTTAAACGTTCGTGAGCGTTCTTCGCTCGTTTCTTCGTTTTAAGTCTGAATTCGACCGTTCTTGAGTCTACGACTCTTAAATACATTGTTCTTTGATACTCCACTGAAAACCTAGATTCCTAAGTTAAACGGTTACTTTTGATTATCGTTCTAGAAATCTTAGTTAACTATGATTTCAACGATAAATTTCTTTTTCCGTAAATTTCGCTATAACTTCATTACTCGAGATTTTTATGCCAAACCAAATAGAATCAATCCATTAGTGAATCATTTATATCCTAACCAAGCAATTTGAATCTAACTTATGCGCGATAGTTTTCAATTTGTCCATCAACAACAAGCTCTAAGTTTTATGCGTTTTCTTCGATTAATGCTTAATTAGTCGATTATGATTCTCACTTAGACATGGCTTATTAACGTTTTTGTTCACTAATAACCATCCTTATTCCTCCGGAAGAGACATGCTCCACCAATTCATATTCTCTTATAAAAACTTAATCGAACGTAAGTTTCCGTGTTTTTACCTTTGTGTTCTTGTTTAAAGCTTGCTTAGTTTACTTCATTTCCTCTTTGATCACTTGTTAATGCCTTTCTCTCTCACACACACAATATATGAGTGGTCAATGTTTGTAAATAAACAAATGAACCAAGGCTAGCTTATTATTTGAATTACAAGATGGAAGGCTTAGTGGTCATTTGTCCCACCTCCGTACTATTCCACCTCATCTCCAAAGCTTCCAAAGGAAGCTAACCACTTCTCTTGTCCCCTTGGCCACCAAGTAGCCAGCCATGAGGGGTTGTGGGGCCCTCATGGGTTGCCCCAACCCCTTTACCCACCTGGTGATCTATCGGTTCGACCCACGAGTTGGGTTCTTAGTTCGGTCTTAGAATTAATTCGTATCGGGCTTAACTTTGGGCATGATTTAATTATTACTTGGGCCTTGATATCATTCATCATTAGGCCTCATTCATTCGTCCAATTGGGCTTGACAATTGTCTAAGTCCAATAGCTAAAGTCCATTAAGACTTAATCATATTATTCTCGTATTCTCTTCGTATATACTATATATGATATTCGTATTATACGTCGTATTAATCTTTGTATTATACTCGTATAATAACTAGTATTATACTCGTATTCCTCACGTGTAATAACAATTTGTATTACACTTAATCATTTTGTTCTTAGATTTCACTTTCCCTAAACTTTAGGGTTTTAAGTCCGCAGGCGAAAACTTCGTTAGCCAAAACTGAAATATTATTAGATATTCCATCTCATCTCAGAAATCTATCATTGCGCATTTATCAAAAAGTCAAAAATAATTCCCGAGCAGAAATAAATGAATAGTGATTTTCGAAAAAAAATTGAAAAACTTTTATTTTCGTCTTGAAAATTCAAATAATTTAATTCTAGCACACAACCAAAATTCTAACCACATTCGAACATTGTAGGTCATAGAACAACCTTTAAACAACTTACTCGCTTAAATAAACATATAATGTCATTTAATTCAAATAATCAAATAAAATTTAATTCACATAATAATCTGATTTTTCTCGGGCGTTACAATATATCTATATTTTATCTATTTATATCTTATAAAAGGTTCGTACTTAGACATCAAGAGTATAACATAGATATTCCTCTTGAGTGAGGGAATTAACCGAACAAGAATTCAAAGTCTAAGTGATCTTTTATTGATATAGTTTATTTATATAAATATCGTAAAACAGGTTCGTACTTAGGCACCGAAACTATAACGGAGATATTTCTCTTAAGTGACTGAATTAACCAAAAGAAGACTCAAAACCTAAGTGATTTATCGAAAATATTTATATAAATATTAGATAGTGATAACTATAAATTTGGCTCGTACTTAGACACCAAGAATTATAGCAAAAATATTCTTCTTGAGTGAAGGAATTAGCTGAACTAAACTCAAAGTCAAGTGGCCTTATTTATAGTATTCACATCATATATCAAATATATTGTTATATATAATTTTGAGTTAAACAAACTTGTTTTTTATATCAAGTATTATTTAATTGATTCATTTATTGCACTTGATATCTAGCATTACAAGTATTTGAACATAAATTCATTTATTCATAAATACTTGTTGCATAATATAAAAATTATTTAAACTTTTATATCACAAATATCATTGAATATATCTGCTTACAAAGAAGCATATCACTCACTATAAAAGATACTTAAACTTTTATAGCTGAAATTAAATTTATATCAACTGGACATAGACGCACATTCTTCGTTTATAACGAAAAATTAAACCTTTATAAATTTGCATTGAATTAAATATCTGCTTATGTAAGTAGTATCTTTTAAAACAAACTTTTATTGAAAAGGTTTTAAGTGAGTTAGATGTTTTTTTATATATTTGTGAGAAAGAGAGAGTGATCTTTTGACTAAGACCAAGGTCATAGAGAGATCAAAGGATAGTTGGGTCTCTAGTGAACTTGTGAGATGAGGGACATACTTCTTATTTCAAGACCATACTGTAAAACAAAACTAGACTTAGAAATAGGCACACCTATGTTGGAGGAAGGAGCGGGGAGCTGCTGTCCAAGACAAGTAGTTGTAGGAATAGTTGAAAGTTGATATAGAAAACTTTTTAAAAACTTCTCCGCCTCTAGAAGAAGTGTTTATTATAGATAGTAATAGTATCTCAAGTTCTGAAGAGGAGCTTGAGATTGGACGTAACCAGGGATGAAGCCAGGATTTGATCTTGGGGAGGGGCAAGAATTTTTTTAACAACATAATATATATTCATAAAAATGGCACTCGGGAAGAATGCATTGATATGAACCGTAATTGATTTTAGAGAATGTTGTTCTTGTTTAAGGATAAACAGAAATATTTGAACATTAGGCTCAGGGTAAGCAGAGATGTGTTAACATGATTTGATTGTTTTCTCTTGAAAAATGAATCAATAGTATGTGATTTTCCCATGATTCTAAAACAAAAAAAATAAAAAATTCAATTAACTACACTACAAGAATGAGTTAATCAATATTATTAGACCACTCATTGAACTTTTTGATAATAAAATTTTCATAAATTTGCAATCAAATAAGTAAGGGTTTTAGTTGGTTACTGAAAAATAAATTGAATATGCAATTAGAATTAACATATACAATATTATGATCACTCATTAAACTTTTAAAAATTAAAATATCAAGTTTCATAAAATAAAGAAAGAATGGAAAAAATTAAATAATGGTTTTAGTTGGTTACCTGGATACAAATATATCATTCAATTGGAATAACACATATACAATATTATGCTCCGATTATACAAACCTACAATTATACCCCTCCAGTCTACATATAGCTCCGTCCCTGGACTGTAACAACATACCCTGTATGTATGTTGTGAACGAGATAAATCTCTGTGCATTGTGTGATTTAATTTTTATTGTCTTGCATATTAATTTTTGACACTGAAAAATATTTAATTAAAAATTTAAAAAAGGGTAAAATAAAATTTTTAAATAGTAATAATCTACTTAACTCCACTTGTAAGACCCCAATTTTTTTTAATAAAGATGATTTTTCTATAAATATCATTTTTAAATATTATGGAATGAATTTGATATAATGTTATAGTTGTGGGTAATATTTATAAATTTTGTAAAGTATGTAAGTTGTTATATAATATTCGATTGGTCGGGGAATATTCGTTTTAACAGAGAATATTCGTACGACGACACAATCATTGGTGGACCCCACAATAGAATTATTGTCGGATTGAGAAAACGACAAAAATATTTTATGAAAATAATGACGGAAGTTTTATCATTAACTGTTTTAACACCCGGTGTTAAAAGTACAGGAATATGCGTGGTTGCATAGTAGCATACGGTATTTATTATTGATGCTTACGTGAGAAGTCACTCAGTTTTGTTCAATTATTGCTACAGTAATTATTGCATAATATCTCACGTTATTTGATTCAATTATTGTCGATATTTTATATATTATTAAATCAATAATTGAGATGACAGAGATTTTAATATTATTATTTGTAATATTAACGATGTCTAGAAGTTCGGCCAAGGAGAGATTTGGTCACCTAATTGCGCGCCAATAGGAAAAAATCCTTATTAAAAAGCCCCCTCTTTCCTGGGAACGACCTGGTCGATTAATATTGTGAATTATAATAATGATGATAAATGTTGTTAATTATATTGAGGTGTCTTTTTATGAAGTCACGGAAGTTTATATATAAATTTTGTTTTATTAGTATTATTAATGTAATAAAACAGAAAAGCTTTTTACATAAAACAGAATACTTTTATAAAGTTATCTGTTTTATTAGACTATAAATAGAATATATTATATTCTATTATGCATAGTATTTTGCATAGTAAATTTTTTTTATATAAAACAGAATACTTTTATAAAGTTATTTATTTTATTAGACTATAAATAGAATATATTTTATTTTAGAGAATTGTTAAATCCACACTATTTTTTGTTATTTTCACAACAAAAGTGTCGTTGTAGATGTATAGCGACGGTGAAAACCGTCGCTATAGGATCTATAGCGACACTTTTATTGTGGAAATAACATTTTCTTGTGTGGATTTAACAATTTCCTTTATTTTATTATACATAGTGTTGCATAGTATTTTGCATAGTAAAATCTTTTTATATAAAACAAAATACTTTTATAAAGTTATTTGTTTTATTAGATTTTAAATAAAATATATAAATAAATAAATATATATATATATATATATATATAGAATATATTATATTTTATTGCATAGTATCCTTTCAATTCTCCTATAAATAGGATGCTTAGTTAGAATTAAAATCACACCAGAAATTCAAATAATTCTCTTCTATAATCTTGAGCGTATTTCTTTAGAGTTTTCAGAAGCTTTGAGGGTAGAAAAACAGTATAAGTTTTCTTCAAGAATATCCTCGCCCTACCAGTCGGAATACTCTTCTTTTACGGTAAGGGGTATTATTCTTTCATATTCATGAAGAGAATTATTTTCTTTTCAATACTCGTAAGAGCTGTTGTTCCGTTCTTTATTATTATGTTGGAATAACCTGTATATGCGAAGTACCGCATACATGGTGAAATTATGTTGTTATTCCATTCTTTATTATTCTGTCGGAATATCCTATCTGTGCGTTTACGCATTACCTGGTTCCATTCTTTATTATTCTATCGGAATATCCTGTCTGTGCGTTTACGCATGACCTGGTTCTATTATTTATTATTCTGTTGGAATAACCTGTCTGTGCGGTCTATCACATGCTTGGTGAATTCTTCTGTAATTCCATTCTTTATTATTCTGTTGGAATAACATGTCCATGTGGATTATCACATGCATGATGAATGATCATTCGCATTCATTCCTAATTAAATTGTGAAAATGATCTGTCTACGTAGATTACCGCATGGCGGCCGAAAATCCATTTGCAGTTTTATATATATTCTATTATACCCAGTTGGTTAAAGCTTTGGCTTTTATACTCCATGAAATTAGTAAGAATATCCTTGATAATTGCGCTTCATCCAGTATCTTTTCATGAAAATATTCTTCTGAGCATTCTTGAATTTTACTCTACAAAGCAGTATCATGTTGACAATTTAGACGTTATTGGTTCTTGGATAAATTAATTCTGAACTTGTTTTTATTGAATTATTATATCATTGTCATCATCCTCATGTTTATATTTTGTTGAAAGTTATCTGTGACCTGTAGTGCATAGATGGACTTGGTATGATTATGACCAGTGATTATTCGGTGTAATCATGACCGTAATGTTACAAATGATGTGGTAAAAGTTCTCATTGGCCCATAGTGCATTGATGGACAGTTGTTGGCATGATCATGACCATTGATGAATACACGAATATCCTTGGCCCGTGGTGCATGGATAATTTGTGGTCGTGATACTAATGAATATCCTTACTCGTAGTGCAAGGATGAAGTGGATTATTTATTATGCTGAGTCTCAGCGATAAAAGTGATGAAAAACCTTTTTAAATCATAAAAGATAGTAGATTTTATTCTCTACTTGACTCTTTTAATGGATAGCTTGTTTCACTGCAGTTAAACTTGATATTTGTTATATTTTATCAGTTTAACAATGTTGAAGGCTAACGATAATTTATTCTGCATTATCTTAGTCATAATATTTCTTACTGGGCTAGTTGAGCTCACCCTTTTGCTTTCATTGTTCTCTTCAGGAAATGAGAACGTAGCGGGGACTATTCGGGAAACGGAGTGACGGTTCAGATGATAGCATTAGTAGTCCTCACTATTCTATTAAATAGTGTGAAAATAAATGTATTGAGGACTTATTTTGAGTTTGAATACTGTTTAGAAGACAATGTTGTATTAAAACTCACAGCTTATGTTTTGTCGTGTTTTACACGACAGTTGTATAATTAAGTTTTTATTTGTATTTTTACCATGTATTTGACGACTCAGAATAGGTGATGTATACCTATTTTGGGGGCGTCACACCACTTCTAAATTATTATTGAAATTTTAAAGAGGAATATGTCGAATAATAAATCGATCCACTAAGGTAGTGTTTGTTTGGATCTTATAGCATCTTAACGGGAGTAGATCAATTTCGGTCAGAGGTAAAGTTTGTTTGGTACAACTTTGAATGCCTCTGACCGATTCTCCAAGCCTTTGATTCGGTTAGATTAAAATTTCACCCTTTATCATCCAGAGCCACATCTAGACAATATTATCCTCGCACCAATAACTCCATTCTCTTCTCATTCTCTCCGGTGCCAATAGATTCAACAATATATTGCAAGACAATTGAAAAGTATTAACATCTTGAATGCAAAGATTGAGTTAAAAATTTATCACAAAAAAAAAAATCGAGTCACAAACCAGATCTTTCCAACAAAACAAACAAAGTATAAGGGGAAAAAAAATCTCATAGATGAGATTGGTGGAATCACTTGTAAGAAAAATCAATTGAAACAATATTTGATGAAATTTATGCATCTAAGAACGGGTAGAGGAGATCCGACGTCATGAAAATTGACGATCAGAAGTCGATAGCCTCATCAGACCTCTTCTCCGCCTCTTTTTATTCTGGCTTCTCTCCATCCCGCTCTCATCTCAACCTCCTCCTTGCGGCCCACCCATGCTCTGTAGCTTAGATTTGATCTTGTTGGTGATTAGGTGGGATGGGGCAGATTTGATATGTAGAAGGTGATGGAAAGAAAGAGAAAATAAAAGTTTTGGGAAGAACGGGAGCAAATGTTGGTTTGAAAAAAGAACATACTTGAGTTTGCTGATAAGAAAGAAAAAATAGTTCAAGGGTAAAATAGTAAAATACTATTATTAAGATATTTTGAAAAAATTAATTATCAAACAATATTTTTTCATGCAGATACAATTCTATTCAGATGGTCTATATTATTTAGATATTGAAACTGTTCAGATCTTAACATTTAATTTTATCAAACACCACCTAACTCGGTTTAATTTGATGACTAACCAAATCAACTAAGTTTAATTTAAACTTATTTAAAACACTATTGACAAAGTCTACCGATAAAATTTGAGAAAAAAATGACCCAAACTCGTGAAAACCTAAAAAATTAATCCAATCAACTCAATTAGGGATCGCTTCACGACTTTTTATAGATTATTATTGGATGATTGCCTCACGGCTTTTTATAGATTAGCATTGTTATTGATTAGAAATTCTCTTTAGTGCATTTTAATTAGTTAATTCCTTTTTATAGTTAAAAGGTATTACTTGAGAATTTGGGTCTAATACAAAATCATTAATCAGTTTTTCTATTTTTTTTTTTGAAAACAGAAGATTATTTTCAGTAATCAATCACATTTTAAAAAATTACAAAAAGAAAACAAAAAATCTTTTCAGAATTTATTTTTGTCCTTCGGAAACTGTTTTCTGAAACTTTCTCGAAAACCAAACAGGCCTTTGAATTTTCAGCCACAAGGACAAAAGGATAATATGGTAACATCATTTTTAAATCTCTTTATTTTCAAACATTAACGAACCACCGAACAGAGTCTACTTATCTATACGGATGAATTTCTCTCTCCAACTCAATGGAGAATTTGGGGCTACTCAAACCCTAGTTTCAACGAGAATGAAGAAGCTGGATGCCGCTATTAAACGTCGTCGTTCTGTACTGAAAATAGTGGACAAAGAGTTATTAAAGGGAAATTTGAAAAATGCTCTGTCTCTTGTCAATCAGTTGCAGGGCAAACCCGGTGGACTCCGAGGTTTTGGATCTGCCAAACAGGTCTTTATTCCTCTCTTTTTTTTTTAATTGTAATTATCTTATTAAGTTTCATCATTTAATAAATTCTCAATTTTGATTTTTTGGTCAAATAAACCATTTTAAACTTTGATGACAAAATGTTGGTAAAACCATTATAATTATAAAAAGGAAACTGTCTGCACAACAAAAAATGACATGAAAATCGTCGCTATAGATTCTATAGCGGCGGTTTTCACCTGTATATCTATAGCGACACTTTTCACGTAAAATATCAAAAAATATTGTGCAAATATCAATTTTCTTATAAAAAACTATGTACAATTTATTAGCAACCCCTGATTTTTGTTTTGTAATTTCAAAAATGTGTTTATATATTTTTAATTATTAATTTAAAAATAGTCCTAATAAAAAAGAGAATTAAAACTGGACAGTTAATTTGGGACAGAGGGAAGTATTTTTGAGTTTAACTGAAATGGTAGTGGAAAGGTGTTGAATTTTGGCGGGAAAATCAGGGTGCACTATTTGAAATGAAACATAACCAGTAATTCCATACCAATGGACATCTAGTAATACTTTGGATTATCAGACTTCTTTTAACATTGAGTTGTTTGTATTTTTATAAATACATTACAAAAATAGAGTAATTCAATTGGACAAAGTTAAATTTTACCTATATGCGTGTTAGAAATTGGCTTGTGGTATTTGTTGTACCATATGATCTATCAATTGTTTCAATATTGCTTAAAAATATGATTGTGCAGGTGCCTCGAGGAATTTCATCTTTGGAGGAACTAAATCTCAGTGGACCAGATATAGCATCGCTGCAATTATTACTTGACTCAATTCTTGATTCAATTAAAGATAGCATTCAGTGTTCTATATCAGATGAGGTATGCTGTTCTCTTTGCATTTTGGTCAGATGTCAATGTCATGCTTCTTTCATCTTTGGATAATCTTAGAATAATGAAAGCTATTCTGTAGTCTTAGTTTAAATTTGCAGTCCTGTTTTCGAGTGCTCTAAAAATCCCCGCCAAGGCGCTAGGCCCCCCTTGGTGTCCCGCCTAGGCACTAGACCCCCCTTGGCGCCTCGCCTAGGAGATAGACCTCCTGGCGCCTCACCTAGGCCCAAGGCTGCAAAAAAATCCTTTCAAGAAATTAGGCGGGGTCTAGGAGGAGAGTTTTTTTTTTAATAAATACCCAAACTAGATCTTGATATATTTATTTTTCTAATGATTTACCATATTCATTATACTGGTTCTAGCATATCAAATCACAACAAGAAGTGAACAATACCAAGTCAAAATGATAATTTCATTATAGTTGTAATTTTTTGAACTTGTACCAACTTCAAATTATATTAATGATGATACATTTGTAATATTTAGTTTAATTCAATATAATTCTTAAAGTTATGCTTAGTTTCTTAAGTTTTAATATTGAATTAAATTCTTAAAATTTTAAATTTTATTATTTAATAGCAATCTTATTTATGAATAAAACTAATACGTTCAAAATATGTTTGAATTTTGAACAATTGCATGTTTGTGTTTAAACTTTGACATTAGCAATATGAATATATGTTTGAACTTTAAGCAAAGGCATTTATTATCTTTATTATAGATTGTTTTGCTTTATATTATTGTTTTGTTTGGATAAATGTAAGATTAAATATTAAAATTGGCTTAAAATAAAAAATCATGCCTAGACCCCGCCCAGGCCCCGCCTAGGCGCTAGCCTCCCCGGTCACCCGCCTCCTGCCTAGCGCCTTTTAGAACATTACTGTTTTCTATAGTCTTAGTTTAAGGTTTGTCCACTTTTTTGGTGTTTTTACTGAAATTATTTATGTATTATTGTTATTATTTTTTGTGCAGTCCTGTTGAAATGTTTTAGTAATCAGTCCATATTAGTTCAACTTATAAAACATTGGTACAACTAGACTTCTTTCATTGCTCTAATAAAAAAGAAAAGGAAAAAAAATTAATATATCTGTATAATTTTGATAGCCAATTACATGTTGCATATAATTGTTATGATATTTATAGTTTGTTAGATATCCACAATGTTTTGTTTTCAATTTAGTTCTTGTTTTTGGTGAAAAAATAGGAGAAATAAACAACCAATCCAACAGCCTTGCCAATGGACAGCCTATAAGAACCTAATTAACTATCAGAATTAGTTTCACATTCATTAGAGACCTCACTATCTGTAGATGGCTTCACCTGATAATAGATTCTCTTACAAACTTTGGATCAATTGTCCAAGAACTAATTATTTAGTAAAAATAGAAGCGTAAATCCCATCCCATGTTAGTTGGCCAATCTGTTGCAGGGCTTCCTGCAACAGATTGCTTACATTGCTTTAAGAAACAAAAGAACTTACATTACTTTCCAGTAAAACGCCAATTAGAAATCTTGAATCATCTTCTTTATTTTCAATATATAATTCTGAATTATCGAGAAAAAGAAATTTTGACGAATCATCATCTATTATGATGTGTTTCAATTTCTGCTTGTGCAACTGTTATATTTGAAATTAAATGGATGATGATGAAGCTTAACTCTGAGTTACTTCATGATGCATAATGCATCAACCTTCTGTTGTATTTAGAGATGCATTAGGGAACTGCAGATGGCTTCACTCTTGCTATCAGCTACCTAACAGATCAAATTTGGATCAATTGTGCAAAAATAAAGCACTAAGCACAAAAACAATTGTAAAATCCCATGTAAGGTGTATAATCTGCTACACTATTACTACCTGTTACTGTGATTTGAGAATTAACGAACTTACGCTGCTTTCCT
Organism: Panax notoginseng; assembly: GCA_016801055.1. NCBI lineage: Eukaryota > Viridiplantae > Streptophyta > Magnoliopsida > Apiales > Araliaceae > Panax > Panax notoginseng. The sequence goes on from CM029017.1 coordinate 48,571,376, forward strand.
ACAAAACATTAATTAGAATTCTTAAACCATTCTTCACTTGAATGTCTCTCAGGTTATTGAATGTCCTTTATTAATCCATTTGTAGGTCTTCAATTTCTGCTCTAGCAACTGATGAATTTGCAATTAAATGGAATGCTTGATGAAGTTAACTGTGCATGACTTATGGTGCTACCACCTCTTGCATGACATGTTTGGTTTTACTTAGGAATGGGAGGATGGAGAGTCACAGGATTGCCATTTCCATTTTTCAAGTCAGTGGAATTTCATCTCCATATCTAAATAAATTAAGGGTTGTTTATTATGCGAAACTGTTGAAGTTCTAATAGAGAATAAGACGATAACAAAAGGTTTCGTTACAAGATTAGAATTTCATGTTTACTTTTTATAAGACAACTTAAATACAGAATAAATGACAACTTTGGTCACCTTTCACAGTTCATAACATACTTTAAGTCAGGAGTAGTTGCTGTGTATGGGTGATGTAGCTATGTGGGAAGTTTTAAGGTGCATGCCTGACCTTTTAAAATTATATTTTAAAATGAGGTTCTAAAATGTTCGTTTTAGGAATTTAATGACCTAAGGATGCAAAGAGATCCCATAGTCCGTAGCATTAAATAGTTATCCTACGTTGGATTGTAGAAAGTGAAAAAATAGAATAGAGAAGAGAATGGAATGGAATGGAATGGAGAGTGGAATAATGAAATGAGTCATTCCATATTCTCCTCTAAGTAAAAACATTTACAAATTTGGCAGGAATAAGATTGGTTCATTTCATTCCATTATTCCAATAAAACAACCAAACCCATATTTTTTCCATTTCATAGGAATGAGTCATTCCATTTCCCCACGAATTCCTACAATCCAAATGTAGCATTAGTGATTATTTATTGGAAATTAGTGACAACCTTTACTTGTAAATTAGTGATTATAAAAATCTTTGGTTTTTGGATTTTTTTTTGTGTGGTGGGGGGAGGGGTGTTGTGGTTAATGGTAGAATGCTTTTAAAGCTTATACACCGACTCCTCAATATGCCATAGTGGTTCAACAAGAATATTTGTTGCCTATAATTCATGAAAAAAAGAAGTAATTACTTTTGTAGTTAGATGACTTTCATACTGTGGGTGATTTTTTGCTGATTCAGGTTTAGTCACCCTCCTTTATACTTTTGCTTTTAAATTGATTTCCTACCTGCCTATTCTTGAGCTAGTATTAATAGTTGCATATTTTCCAGTTGAAACAATTCCTTTTAGTTTAATAGAGATTTTTATATTTTATTTGCTAATTTTGTGATGAATTATGTTGGATTTTCTTTTCAATTTACTTACAATTATAATATGGATGTATTGATTAAGATCTAACTTTTTACTTTTTCTAGTTCTCATTATTGGAGCTGGAGAGCTTGATGCACAGTGCAAGCAAATATTCTCCTTTGAATGATCACCTAATGTGTATGCAAGTAAGACATTCTATTCCTGCTTCCTGATCTATTGGAAAAAGTAACCAAAATTAGTACTTATTTTCTATGCAACATGCTGTACTTAAGCGGTAATCCCTTTGTGACAAATTCATTTCCAAGCTAGAAACCACATAGTTCAAGAAAAAATAATCTTTTAATTTTTTTTTTATTAATAGTACCATCCTTGCATTCCTTTTTATAAATGCTTTGAAGAATGTCACGTGTATGTGTTTTTGAGGCTACCTGTTGGACAAGACAAACAATATAAAACAGAGGAAATTGTTTATTGTTAGTAAAATTTCTAGTTGTATGATCTTACTGAGGAGTGATGTACTACTCACCTAGTTGATAAACAACATATAGCAATAGAGATTCTATAAAAGGCAATGCATTTGCCTCACCTTAACATAGTCACATACTCCTATTACAACTCAACGCTGCCTTTTATATCAAACTAGTAGGGAACGGCAGTCACATAGTCCTTGAAAAAGCAAATTTCAATTCATGTTAATCTTTCAGCATGACATGGTCAGGCTGCTGACTGACCATAGTTCTGTTGCTTGTAGGTTCTGTCCTTATCTTGGTTCATTTGTTAATACCAATTGAGCAACACTGTTGTTTGTATCACCCTGAGTTCTTCATGTAGTGAGGAAGGCAATGAGATTTTATTTTATTGTTTATTCTACATAACTTTTAATTGGGTAGCAACTAATGTAATTAGGGACTTACTTAATATTTAGTTATTTCATTTAGTAGTTTATGTTCTTCTATTACTTTTGTTGGTGTCTGAGTGCTTTTCTTGGTGCCCAAGAACTTTTATTGGTACCGAAATTTTATTCTCTTTATATAAATGTAATCACCATAGAGGATAAGAAAAAATATTGAATTATTGTTTAATGAGATTCTTCGTATTGTGAGTTTATTGTCCTTTGTTTCAGAATTGAGGAATTCTGCGGAATAACCTCAAAACATCTTGCGGGATGGTTGATTCTTTGTAGAGATAGGAAAAAATCTATCTTTTTACATTTTTATCTTTCGATTTATCAGAGCTTTAGGTTTATCATTAGTCTCTTAGTAGCAGATCTAGGATTCTTAGGAAAAGAAAAGGAAGAAGTGTGTGGTGTCCCATTCAATCTTCGAGATCCAGAACTTTCATAGGACTAGTGCTCATGGCCATCACACCACCATCAATTTCAACTTTTAACCAACACATCAATATTTCCGCAACAGATCTGATCAGTGTGGCTGCCCTTCGTTGAGTTTTCCGACATCATCTAGATCACTTTTCCCTGTAAAAGTTTTTGCACTGGTGATATTTACTTCTGTTGAACGTGGACTATTTGACAAACCTTACTTGTTTTTGGTTAAATCAGTAAGCTATCCAGCCCATATCTCTTGTTTAAATTTGACCCAAACACAACTTTGACTTGTTCCTTGTATCGTATAATCAGCCTAGACCCAACCCCAATTAATTAGTCAAAATCAAAGCCAATCAAATCAGTTAGGCCATGTTTGTTTGCAAGGATTATAATCTCAATATTATATTCTTATGAATTATAATCTCATGACTATTAATCCTAGGGTTAAATGCTTTCTAAGACACTGTACTATATGCTCACTTAAAACTGGGTCATTGAATTTTTTTTTTCTTACAGTCAACTCACTAAACTCGATTTTACTAACAGAAAATTAAAAAAACCGTTAAGTCACAGTTGACTTAACAGAAATCGCCACGTGGCAGCTGACTTGTCTTAAATAAAGCCTATGTGGCAGTTAGTATGCGACGTGGCAGTGATGATGTGGATTTGGAGGAAAATTTTTATGAAAAAATGGAAAAAAATATTTTAAAGTATAATATAAATTATAAAAATTAGCCAAAAAAATTAGAAAATAAATAAATAAAAATAATTACTTTTAATAAAAAATAAAAAACGCAGTTTTTTTTATTTTTTATTAAAAATAAATTAAAACGCATTTTTTTAATAAAAAAAAGCGCACTTTTTTTTAATAATTTTTTTTATTAAAAAAATTTTAAAACGCTGTTTTTTTTATTTAAAATAATTGTTAAAAATGCAGTTTTTTTTAATTAAAATAATTGTTAAAAATACAGTTTTTTTTAATAAAAATTAAAAATGCAGTATTTTTAATTTTTAATTTTTATTCATAAAACTACATTTTATTAAAAAAAAACTGTATTTTTTATTTTTATTAAAAAAACGCAATTTTTTATTATAAAAAAAACGCAATTGCAGTTATTAAAAAAAACTCATTTTTAAAAAAAATGCAGTTTTATTAATAAAAATAAAAATTTGTGTTTTTTTAATAAAAATGCAGTTTTAATAAAATGCATTTTTTTAATAAAAATGCATTTTTTAATAAAATTCAGTTTTAATAAATTGCTTTTTTTTTAATAATAAAACATTTGCGTTTTTTTTAATAAAAATAAAAAATGCAGTTTTTTTTAATAAAATGCAGCTTTATTAATAAAAATAAAAAATGTGTTTTTTTTATAATAAAAAAAACTGTTTTTTTTAAATAAAAATAATTAAAAACGCAGTTTTTTTTTAATAAAAAAAATTATTTTTTAAAACATATCTGTTAATAAAAAATTGTGTTTTTTTTAATAAAAAAAATTGCATTTTTTAATAAAAATAAAAAATACAGTTTTTTTAATAAAATGCAGTTTTATTAATAAAAATAAAAAATTGCGTTTTTCTTATATTAATTTTTAATTTTTATTAAAAAAAACTTCATTTTTAACAATTATTTTTGTTAAAAAAAACAGCGTTTTAATTTTTTATTAAAAAAAACTGCATTTTTAATTTTTATTAAAAAAATTGCATTTTTAACAATTATTTTTATTAAAAAAAACTGCATTTTTAACAATTATTTTAATTAAAAAAAACTGCGTTTTAAAATTTTTTTAATAAAACAAAATTCTTAAAAAAAACTGTGCTTTTTTTATTAAAAAAAATGCTTTTTTAATTTTTTTTAATAAAAAATAAAAAAACTGCTTTTTTTTTAATTTTTATTAAAAATAATTATTTTTATTTATGTATTTATTTGTTTTTTTGACTAATTTTTATAATTTATATTATACTTTAAAATATTTTTTCCCATTTTTTCATAAAAATTTTCCTCCAAATCCACATCATCACTGCCACGTCGCATACTAACTGCCACATAGGCTTTATTTAAGACAACTCAGCTGCGACATGACGATTTCCGTTAAGTCAACTGTGACATAACGGTTTTTTTAATTTTCTGTTAGTAAAATCGAGTTTAGTGAGTTGACTGTAAGAAAAAAAAGTTCAGTGACCCAGTTGTAAGTTGACATATAGTACAGTGACTTAGAAAGCATTTAATCCATTAATCCTAAGATTAAATAGTCTTAATTACATGTTTGTTTTTTATGGGATTATTCATGAGATTATTTATGGGATAATTAAAATAATCCAATGTTATGCTTGTGAAAAGTCAATAATAATCTAAAAAGGGGTTGAATAGATTATTACATATTAAAAATTTATCTTAGGCCTTTTTGAATTTTCAGATAATTAATTTGTAATTTTAGAAATTAATATGCAAGACAATAAAAATTCAATCACACAATGCAAATAGATTTGTCGAGTTCACAACATACATCCTGAGTATGTTGCAACGTTCAGTCTCAATCTTCTCTCCAGGACTTGCTGTCTTATTACTTATGTAATAAATACTCCTTTAATAGGCGGAGAAACCTTTACAAAGTTTTATAGACAAACTTCCAACTATTATCAACTAACTATTTTGGACAGCAAGCTCCCAACTCCCTCCTCAAACTTAGTTGTACCTTTCTTTTGAGTTCAGTTCTATTCTATGATCTGGTTTTGAAACAACCTCTTTCTCACCTTATCACAAGTACACTAGAGACCCAACTCCTAGCTGATCTCTCTAAGACTGGTCTTGGTTGAAGAATTACTCGTCTTTCTCACAGGTATATAAAATAAACCAACTCTGACCATTTTTCCTTTTACAAAAGTTTTGACAGAAATATGCTTCAAAGGTAAGCAGATAAAATTAAGTATATATATATATATATATATATATATATATATATATATATATATATATGGTCCTCTTCTCCAGTGAACCAAAAGCGAATCGACTATAGCGACGGTTTTTTGAGGTATAGCGACGGTTCGAATCGTCGCCATAACTATGTTGTCGGCTTTGCATGCTATAACGAAAAAAACCGTCGCTATAGCCGGTTCGTTTTTAGTTCGCTGTTTAAGGTTCGCTGGAAAATGGAAAATTTAAGTAACTTTTATATTTAATGTTTCTCAAATAAGCAAATAGCAATTAGAGATCAAATATTTATATAAAAGATCAATGACCTTTATATATGTGGAATATGCCTCTGTGTAAGCAAATAGTAATTTGTGCTCAGTTATAAAAGTTTATGTATCTTTTTTACTTGTGAAAATATGCCTTCTTGATTAAGCAGATAGATTAATTTAAACGTAAATCAAAAGAGCTTCTTTATAAGCAGATATATAGTTTTAAAACAAGTTTATAAAGAATTATTTATTCTTTATAATAAGTATGTTTCTTTGGATTAAACAAATTATAACTTTAACAAGTATTCTATGAATGAATTTATATTCAAATACTTGTGATTAACAATTATCAAGTATAAAGAATAAACCAGTTAAACAATACTTGATATAACAAATATATTTGTTTAACTCAAAGAATATATAATGATATATTTTATCTATTATGTTAATATTTATAAATAAGGCCACTTAAGATTTTAAATATCGTTTGAATAATTCACACTATCATTTGCTCAAGAGTGAATAAATTCAAATTGTATCAGTATCTAAGTACTGACCAAATTTATAGTTTCACAATCTGTATTTGTATAAATATTTTTGATAGATCACTTAGAACTTCAAATACGGTTCGGATAATTCTCTCTATAAGAGGAATATCTCATGGTTGTTTTGACGATCTAGTGTTGATCTATTTTACGATATTTATATAAATAATATCAATAAAAGGCCATTTAAAACTTTGAGCACTTGTTCGGCTAATTCCCTCACTTAAGAAGAATATTTTCGATATAGTTTCGATGTCTAAGTACTGACTTTTTATATGATAAATAGATGAAATATATATATATATATATATATATATATATATATATGTATGTATGTATGTATGTATGTACAATTGTGTATAACAATGTATGTACAATTGTGTATAACAATTTATATTTGTATAATTATAATTCTAAATAAGCAAGGGTTAATTCAAACAAATTAAATCAAATAACTTATCTCGAATACTTGAACCAATTTCTTCTTCTCAAATGATTAGAACTTTGATAAGAAGAGATAGAAAGTTTTTTAGAGAGTATGTAGGCAAGGAGAGTAAGCTTTTCTTTGTAAGTGAATTGGTAATTTTGATATAAAAGAAAAAGCCTCCTATTTATAGATTTTGTGAGCTTGGGGCATAAATGTAATTATGAAGGTTTTATTTAAAAACAATGGTATAGATTTATTTGTTTAAAATGAATGGTCCGGATGAAGCAATTTATGAGCACATGGATCAACAAAATTTCAGCCCACAAAATTTTTACTTCCCTTATTTTATCTCATCAGAATTCAATTTTTAGCCCACTCAAACATTGATCACCTTTTGTATTTAATGACCACATGCTTATTTGTTTTGAAAAATCACAATTTTCAGCACATGCACGAAACAAGGAAGTGTCCCAAAATGAATGTCTCAATTCATTAAACTCCAAACTTCCAAAAAGCAATTTTCGGTTCAAGTCTTTTAATTCATTTAATACTTATATTTCTTATGCATACATATGGCCATACATATATACGGATATACATATATAATATAAATAATGTGTATGCATGCAATTTAAATATTTAGAAATCTTTTTGCCCCTTTTAGTGAAAGATAATTTTTGAGAGAAAATTATGTATAAAAATAATAGGAGTTCTCCTTGCTTTAGGAAATGTTACTTTATGAACTAATTTCTATAACATTTGATATTAAATTATCAAGGTCGAAAAAATCAGTTCAATAAGTTTTACAAAATATTTTAGGTCAAAGTAAAATAAGATAGTCAAAATAATTATAATATTAATCCTATGGAAGATTCTAATTTTTTGCTTAACCTAATTATTATTTTATTGTTATCATCAAAATAATACTAAAAGTTGGAGACCTATCAGTTTGTTTTGTCCGGTATTATTTAAAGGATTGGCTAAAAATACTTGTCACTAATAACAAAGATATCATATTCTCATTAGTTTAAGGCTATGTTTGTTTGCAAGGATTATAATTATAATCCAAGGATTATAATTATAATCCAAAGATTATTAAACTATTTTATAATCACTAGACTAATAGTCCCAAATTTAAATTTGAAAATAAACAAGACACTTGTGATTAATATTCATGTTCGAAGTATAATCCTTGCAAGCAAACATAGCCTATGTATAGACAGATAAGATACGATACATTAATCTTTTTAAACAAAGTTAACCTTTAACTTTGTCCACAAATTTTGTCTCAAATGGTAGGAATTATAATACCTAGTTGAACATGGTATTAAATAGTCCTCCCTTACAAGTTATTTTATTATCCCGGGACTAATAGTCCTAAGTCTATGTTTAAAAATAAACAAAAGACTTGGGATTAATAGTCCAATCCCAAATATAATCCTTACAAACAAGCATAACATTATTTCTTTGACCCTATCTCAATCAGGTATTAGGATCCTCTCCATTTCATAGTCTAGATTTAAAATGTGTTGGAATGTGACATTATGCTGATGGGAGAGAGAAAGATAATTTTAAATTTGGACCATGAAATAGAGAGTCTCCATTTATTTGAAATGGAAAGGATCCTAGTCCCTCAATCAGTTAGTCCACTAGTTACTACAAGCTCATATAATTATTATTTTTTTTAAAAAAAAGATGAAAAAAAGGAAAAGGGAAGGGAAAAAAAGAAAGAAAAAAAGAGAGAAAACAATAGAATGATTATTTATTTATTTATTGGTTATAGAAACATGGTAGAAGATATATTTATTCCCTATTCTTCCTTGGAAAAGTGATCCAAGTACTTACCAATTTGTGTACATATGCTTGTTGAAGTCACAGTTGATTAAAATTGTTGTCAATATGAAATGTGAAATTGATTTAGTTTCTACCATGCTTATGGATAGCTCAGACCTGCAACCTCAACCAGCTCCCCACACATTTGAAATTAATTGGGTAAACACTTATAGTACAATTACAGAGTATTGTATTGTTCCAGTCACCTTTGGTTGCTACGAATTATGCATGCCGTTATGTTCTGCCTATGAATGTTGTCCGTTAATTGCTCAGTAAGTCTTGGATATATCAATTTAAAAGAGAATATTGATTGCAACCTAGTTAAGGTATTCTAGTCTTTTAATAGTTTTCTTGGTGTCCAAGTACTTTTCTGGGTGCTCAAGTGCTTTTATTGGTGGCCCAATATTTTTCTCATTAAATAAATGCAATTTCCACGAAGGAGAAGACAGACTATTGAATATTATTGATTGATGAGATTCTCCATATTGTGAGTTTATCATCATTTGTCTGTGGAAGCAAGAAATTTCTGAGGAAATAACATCAAAACATCCTGTGAGGTGGCCGATTCTCTGCGGAGAGTAAAATTATATCTTTTTCATTATTTTACATCTTTCAATTCGTTGTCTTGCATCATCATGGCTGCTAAATGCCTCTGCCCAAAATTTTCCTGAACTAGTCTCATGTCGAACTCCACCATCTAAAGGAATTCTGATTGTAAATATTGATAGATGCTAGCAGTTTAAGCTAGATAGCCGTACTAATAACTTTCTAGGCAATCAGAAGGACTTAATATTAACTTCATTTGCTCTCATTCAGTTACTAGATTTGATCTCTCATGCAGTTATGGTCAAGGAGATAGAAAATAATTGGCGATATATATGTTCGCCTTGGTTAAGTTGGAAATAGTTGAGCAACTTATTGTGGTCAACCATTATGTATAAGTTATATATTCTTGCAACCTACCTTCATAGTAACAACTCTTTGGTTATATTTTGTGATGGTGCTTCCACTGGTACTGAGTTCAGCATTCTTTGCATCATAAAGTTCTTCATCATAATATAATGTAACTGTGTAAGAACTGAAGTTAATATTCTACAGCATGAAGCAGGTCACTTTTTAGTTGGCTACTTGCTTGGTGTTCTACCAAAAGGATATAGAGTACCTAGCATGGTAGTTCTGAAGCAGGACAAATTTGCTGAAGGAAGGGTAGACTTTCTTGGGTTTGAGTTTCTTAAAGAAGTAAGTACACTTTCAGAATTTACTTTAATGATTACTTTCTCAAGAAATTGTGAAGAATTATTAAGCACTAAATTTAGCAGTCTCTTCTGATTATCTATTGTCTATTTTGGAAGCCGGATATGCGTGTACAACTTTCCAACTTATTTAAGATAACCCTATGTGTAAGGATATACTTTTGCATGTTCATTGTTCTTTAAAGGAACAAGCATGTGTTTCAGTTCATGACTTTCTAGATTCCTATTGTAGTCTAAGACAAAGAAGTTAATATGTTCTCTGAGCTTTTGAATGTGTGTGATGCAAATTTGAATGTTTTTTCTGGTTGAATTCTTGTCTCAACTTTTCTATATATATGATATATATTACTATATAAATGGAAAATAAAACTAAAGCCTTCAATTTGAGCAATGACTTCTAATGCTTAATACATTAAGAAGTTTGCATACCAGCTGGAGCTTTATAAGCTATATTTTATTATAGTGTAATTATTGTAATATGCATGCTAGAATATTTTATCTGAAGTTGCATATCAGATGCAGAGTATAGTACCAGAATTTGTGTCCTATATTATTTTGTCATAATATTGCGTTTTATTTGACCTTTGGAGGAAACCAGTTATCAACTGCGGGGTCTCATTTTGCAGGAAGCGTTTTAGTTGAATATAAATTTGTTCCGTCTCATCCATAAATCATGAATTCATGATTTATTGGCATGGTTTATATGCTACTTCTGATGTCCTGTTTTTTCCCTCGCATTCTTTAATCTTATTTTATATTAGGATAAAATACAAAAATCGACATGTGGTTTTACCCAGACTTGCACTTAACCACCTGTTGTTTCAAAAAGTCAAAAGGCCACCTTTGGTTTACACTATTTGTTTCACAGCACTACTTGCTAACGATTGGGGGTTAACAACATTAGTTTTTGTGCCTAATGTCTTTTCTGCCCCATCTCTCTCTCTCTCTATATATATATATATATATTAAAAAAAAGCATGGAAAATTAGGGCAATACACAACGTCTCTTTTTTCTCTCCAACACTCGGGCGAATTAGGCAATTCATTGTTTCAACATATCTCTCAATTCCAATAATTAGGGCTCAATTTTGCACAAACTAGGTTTCTTTTCTAACTAGAAAGTTATAAAGCAACGAATATTGGGGTTTCCAAAGTAATCTGATAGAAGATCGGTGAATATTCGCCGAAGACAAAAAGTTTGGAGATTGGGCGGGGGCGCCTATTGCTATAAAAGGGTAAATAAAAAATAATTTTCTCATTTTTTATTTTGCTTCTCAGGATGCATCGAATATAATTTTCCCTATTATCAAAGCTAAAGGGATCAGACAAATGTTCTTCCCTAAAGCAATTCCAACATATTACAGATCTTCCCACACCAAGTTATACAATGAAATCAGCTCTTATTCTAATTATTCAAATGCTTATTCAGCTCCTATCCTATTCAATCCTCAATTACTTTGGTGGTAGTTCAGCTAGGCAGGAATTTTTCTCTTTTATAACACTAATTATATTTCTTAATTCTGACAGTAGATCTTTTACAAGAATCAAGATTCAGTGTGTACAGGATTATAGTTATTTAAAATGAAATTTAACAGAAAAAATAACTCAAAAGAATTTGCTTCTCTACAAGAGTACTTGCAATAAGATGTGTATCAGACTACTTGAAATTAATATACATGTTGAGTCCTGCTATATATTGCGAAAGGTTTCTACGAATTATGATTGCGATGTATATCAATACATGGGATTGAATAGAATTATAAAATTGGTCCACTTATCAAATACTTCTTAAAAGTATTACCAATTAGATTTATCCACATAAATCGCAATAAAAAAGTTGACATGTAAAGTCGTCGTTAATGCCAAGATTCGTCCACGCGCTTCAATCACCAATAGCGTGTCAAATCCTGCACAGAAACGAAATCACACGCGAAGCTTGACGGTTTGTGCGGTTGGGGGATAACTCCAGTGTGATAATAAGCATAGAATAAAGTTTAACAATAGAGACTTAATGCTCTAGTGCTTGAAAATAATATTGTGTGTTCCTTTATTCCAAAATATAGCCTGATATTTATATTGATCACACCTCCTTTCCCTTATTGAAATAAGATTACTCATTAGGTATGATTCCTTAATGGGATTGAACTGAATCTCCTTAAAGAAAGGAAGTCGGATTAAATCCTGATTGTTTTCTTAGGTTGTAAATTAAATGTAACTACGAATCATGGATTCCTTAAAATACTCAATTGCCAAATTGGATTCCTACGCAGGGTAAATACCTCCACGTGGACTTTTGCCCACCATATAATTTGGGCCCTATTAATTACTCCCTAGCATTGCCCCCAGTCTTATGATAAATGGAACATTTAATGGAAGAATTACTCAATAAAAGCCCAATAATTAAATAATAACCAAGAATGCGACAATCTAGGCCCCTAATGCCTCGATAACGCCCCCAACTCTAGTTACTAGACCCCCACATTACACACACACTTGCCATCATTTCTACCGAATTAAATGCGCCGTATTTATGCAACCGAGAGAAATTGAAGAGTCGTACATTTCGAAAAACATCCTCACAAAACAACCGCCACTTTTCAGATCTAAGTCTTCAAAATCAGCCACAAACTTTGCAACATTTCTTTTCTCTGATAATCCATACTTCCGGCCAAGCATCCTATCACAATTCCATCTCCAGACACTCGCATGGCTTCCCTAACCAACCCCACTTCATCTTCCCTAAATACTTCCATAGCAACTGACGACTTAGTCCCAATCGATCTACCAGACGTTCTAGTTCCAACCACCGTCGAAACCCCAAGCGATCAAGCCATCCCCTCATCTTGAAATCCATCTACAGCAACACCCCCTTCTGCTAGGCTGAGATGTAAATCCGAAATGAATACGAATCCTGCAAAGCCTTCACCCATGTAAACACCCCATCTTCTATCGAGAGCACTCAAATAAACGCCATCTGTCAACAATACCAGATTCCCAACGAATATTCGATTCAAACCCCTGACCTCAATGAGAGAATGTACTGGCGTTCAAAAGGAGAATGGGTGGTTGTCCGTCTTCATACCCTTAAGTATGGTATCCGATTCCCTTTGCACGAGTTTATCTCATCTTTCCTAGGAATAATCGGTTTCGGATTCGCACAACTGGTGCCAAACTCGTACATTTATTTGATTTCATTTATCGCTTTTTGCCAAGATTTGAAGATTCCTCCAGGATTAGATTTCTTCGCACTGTTCAACATATCGAAAAGCAAAGAATCTGGCCTACGCCAACTAAGTCTCCGCCCTGGAACAATTACTCCCATAAAGATTCCGTCCAGCAACAAAGGATGACACTCGCAATAGATTTTCGTGAAGGGACCCGATCTGAAGCTCTTGTCGATCTGGGCTTCCCCAAATGACCCTGTTCTCAAAATTACCAAATTTCCTAAGAAGCGAATCAGCGCCTTTCGGTTTTTCTACAGTCACATGAAGAAAGTCGAATGGCCACTCAAAGTATTATCTGACCCGTCTTGGCTCCACCAGCATGGTTGTAAGTATTATCATAAACCTTTCCCCCTTTAATGTAACATTGATTATCTGTTAATACATTCTCCTTCTGTATCCACAGTATCGATCTTTAAACCAGAAGGCCTTGAGACATCCGGCTCACGACAACCCCATCTTATCAAGCCGATCCCTTAATCAATTACCGATGAGAATCCCGAAGCCGAATAAATCCTTATCACAAGAAATACCGATTGATACACCGCCACACACTTCCCCCATAGCCGAACCACCCCTCAAAATACAACCAATAGCCGCCGTCCCATTGGCTCCAAAATTATTCACCAAAAAATCCATAAAATTGACCAGATCCAACAAGGTGGTGCTGATGAAGAAGAAATTAAGAAAGCAAACCAAAGCATTCGTTCCATCCGCGACCCCTCATTTTCCAAAGATCCGCCTTTTGTTTTCCAAACGGAAGAAATCATAACTGAACCCCCCTCGAAAAGGACTCAAACGGAAGAAGATTTCCACGTTCCACCTCCATCTCCTAAAAAGCCATCAACCTCCGAGGATTGTCCAAGATATGGTTCTTGAACACCGCTTGTCCCCAAGACACGTCTCATGACTTCCCCTATGAAAACTTCAACGCCTTTGTCTTATCAGGAGACGATGAAAAATTTGAGGGTCTCGAGCCCGAGGACCTCGTAATCGCCACAACAGTCCCCATGGGTCGAGTAAGAATAGAACTCTTAATCTTCCCATTGAATTACTCCCTTCTGAACAACAACCCTTTTTATTTTCATATTGTTCGCAGGAGTTGTCGACCTTCGGCCATTTGCTACTTCGAGTCGAAGAGATCTCGGCTCGGAAAAAGGAACTTGAAAGCATTGCAGAACAACTTTGAATAGAACTAGAATCCGCTTCAAATAGTCGAAAGATAGATTAAGAAAAACTCCAAGCCGCTCTACTGCATACTGATGAACTGTCATCGGAGATGAGGAAGGTATCATTGGAGCTAAATGAACTAAAATGGAGATATTCAGAGCTCTCCGAGCAGAAAGAGAAGCTTATTTTGGATCGGGCCGAGCTAAAAGAGGATAGAGATAACCTCCGAAAATTATACAATACCGTGACCGACTGTGTTACTCGGACTTGCCATTTTTGGCGGAGTACCTGTGTCGACAAGACACGATACTGGTACGGGTGCGGGATCCGTACGGGATCTGGCCACAGAATCCGGATACGGCTGTTCATAGAAAAGACTGATGAAAAAGGAGTGAGAAACTTACCATCAGTTGCCTTTTGCTTCTCCAACTAGTTCTGCGTCTTCTCCAACGGGTTTGGTCTTTGCCTTTTTCTTCTTCGACTTCTCCAACGGGTTTGGTCTGTTATTAGATCTGAGATTAAAAATATCATTGAAAAATTACAGTTAGGTACTCCATAGTTTTTATAATTTTTTAATTTAGTCCCTCGGGTTTTTTGAAAGTTCAAAATAGCCCTTGAAAAATTACATATCAGTCCCTATACTTTTGTTTTCTTTCATTTTAACCCCTAAAGTTTCATTAGTTTCAATTCTGCCCGTTTCTTTATATTTTTGCACTTCAACCCCTGAAGTTTCATGATAAATGCATGTCTATAAGATAAACATTATTATAAAAAAATCATAACATACCGTATCTCCGCACCCGTGTCCAAATTTGGGTCCATATTCGCGTATCCTCTATTTTTTGACTTCATGTGTCCGACACTTAGATTCGTACCCGCACTCGACACCCGCACCCGAGTCCGAGTAACACAGGTGGCCGGAGAATACGAACGAGTGTTCCGAAAAATGAAGAACATGCTTATGGCAACTGCCGAGATGAAAAAAAAGATTAAACGCTTGAAATCCGAGAAGACTACCATCTCTGAAGCTGATAAGCAGAAAATCATCGAGGAGTATCAAGAGTCGCCCGAGCTAAACCAACCACATCATTGTCTAGTTTGCCGAAGGCTACCAAAGCCATAAAGAAAAGATAAGGGAGAAGATGTTGGCAGCCGGGCTCGACACCAACATCCTGAACTCTTTCGATGACAAAGCTGATCCCCCTCCAGAATAACTATTTTCTCTTTTGCATTTTGAACTCATAATGTAATTATCTTTTGTACAAAATATTTTGCAAATTCATGAAAGTAATTCGTTTTGGCAAACTGAATATTTTGTTTCATACATGCATTCAAATAATAAAAGCGTTCGTTTAAATAACTGAACACTTGTGCAATCAGTACAAATATTCGTTTAGGTGAATTGAATATCCAAATAGGTAAATAATGAAGAAGGTATCCAACGGCTACCCACTTACGTATGAACAACTTAAGAAGGTATTTGTTCGGCTGAACTAAATACCCACTCAAACATAAGCAAGTAATAACAGTACTCGTTTAAAAAACTGATACTCATATAAGCAAGTAATGAAAATATTCGTTTCGGAAACTGAATATTCATTTTTTTGATAATTTTGAAGATTAATACAGTCATAAAAACGAACTACTTAACAGGCACTACTGATAATATTTTCTAAGTCTGCCTGCATGCAAGTGTTCTTGACTTCTGTTCTATCCATTGCTCGAAACTGATAAGTACCTGGCTTGGCACTTCAATGTCCTCATAGGGTCCCTCCTAATTGGGCATCAACTTTCCGAGATTTTGGGGCATAGAAGCCTCCACTTCTCGGAGAACCAAGTCCCCAACTTCAAACCTCCTTAGCTTCATCCCTTTATTGTAATGCCTGGCTACTCTCCTTTGGTAGGCTGCAAGCCTTACTAGGGCCGACTCCCAAACCCCCTCCAACAAGTTAAGATTGAGGCAAATGCCTTCAATACAGGTCCTTGAATTGGCTGACCCAAAGCGAAGGAGACCCGATCTCAACAGGAATAAGAACGTCGGTCCCGTAGGCTAGTTTGAATGGCGAGTCGCCTGTGGTTGTCCTCAGAGTAGTCCGATAGGCCCATAGTACACTGAGTAGCTCTTCAGGCCACCTTCCCCTTGCCTTATCGAGCCTCCGTTTGATCTCGTTTAGCAGTCTTATTGGTAACTTCTACTATACAATTCGACTGAGGGTGAGCCACTGAAGTCTTTTGGTGTTGGATACCCAAATCTTTCAAGAATTGTTCAAACTTAGAGCCCACGAACTGTCTGCCGTCGTCCGAGACCACTACCATCGGGATCCCAAATCGAAAGACCATGAATTCTTTAAGAAATTTCAAGCACTCCTGCTCCGTGATGTGCCGAAGAGGCTTAGCTTCAACCTGCTTAGTCATATAATCGATAGTCACTATTACAAAACTGACTTGACCCTTCGCTTTTGGCAATGGACCCAAAATATCGATACCCCAAACAACAAATGGGATCGAGGATAGAACAGAGTACAACTCCTCCGGTGGCTGATGAGGAATAGAGTTGTTTAGCTGGCACTTTGGGCACTTCTTTACATAATCCGTTGCTTCTTTGAAAATTGTTGGCCAGTAATACCCCTATCGAAACACTTTATACGCCAATGCTTTAGCTCCAATGTGGTCGCCACAGATCCCCTCATGAACTTCCCGAAGAACATATTCCACTTCGGACGACACCAGACACCTCAGTAAAGGAGAAGAGTGAGCCCTTCGATACAAGTCCCCATCGATGAACACAAAATTCGAACTCCTGTACTTGATTTTCTTTGCCAACATCCGATTCGAAGGTAAGACTCCATCAACCAGATAATCCAACTAAGGTGTCAACCAACAGTTCGACCGCTCCACACACATTACCTCCGAATGTTGAACATTCGGTGAGTTCAAAACCTCTAGATAGACTGATCACTGAATGAGTTTGCCTCTGTCGTAGCTAACATGGCCAGAGCATCGACAATGGTGTTGTCTGACCTATCCACCCCCTGAAGGGCAATCGAACTGAAGTACTGTAGGCGGTCTCTGACTTCGGCCAAATACTTGGACATTATTGCCCCCCGGGCCTTATATTCTCCTGAAATCTATTTGACAACCAGCTGAGAGTCACTGAATATTAACAACCTTTGCTCCTCGAGACTCTTCATCAGTCGAAGTCATGCTAGAATTGCTTCATACTTTGCCTCATCATTGGTCGCTTTGATTCCGAAGCGAATTGCTTGCTGAGCTTTGAATCCCTCTGGACTTGTTAAAATAACTCCGGCCCCCTGACATCTAAAGTTGAGGATCCATCCACCTACAGCGTCCACAAAATTTCATCTGGCTTAACCCCTGAGACCGACCCCACTATTCCATCTGCCTGGTCAACAATGTCAGACTCAGAAAACACTCCACCACGAAGTCGGCCAAGGTCTGACCCTTTATTGCTGTCCGGGGGTAATACTCCAGGATGAATTGTATCAACTCCATCGCCCATGCCACAAATCGACCCGAGTCGTCTAGCTTGTTCAAGACTTTCTTTAGGGGCTGATTAGTGTATACCACAATCAATATACCTTGGAAGTAATGCCGAAGCTTCCGATTGGCTGTTATTAGGGCATAGACAAACTTCTCAAAATTTGGATACTGGGTTTCTGCATCTTGAAGAGCGTGGTTCACATAATACACCGGATGCTGCTTAACCCCTATCTCTCGAACGCTACGATCGCCAAAGAACTTGCTGCTAAATATAAGTATAAGGGTTCCGAAGGAACTTGCTTCATCAACAAAGGAGTCGAAGATAAGTATCTTTTAATTCCCTGAAAAACATCCTCACATTCTGAAGTTCACTAGAAGGTTCTTAAGCCCTTTCAACGTGTCAAAGAAGGGTAAACACATTTTTGCTGATTTAGATATGAATCTCCTCAATACTGCTATTCAACCGGTCAATCGCTGAACATTTTTATAAATTGAGGAGACTTCATATCCAGAATTGCCTTGATCTTCTCCAAGTTTGCCTCAATCCCCCTTGAACTTATCAAATATCCCAAAAATTTTCCTGCTCCTAGAACGAAAGTGCACTTCGTCGGGTTGAGCCTGAGGTTGTAGTGCCTTATGGTCCGGAAAAAATCTTCAAAATCATCCAGATGTCCCCGAACTGACAAGCTCTTTACAATCATATCATCCACGTAAACCTTCATATTCCGACCCAGCTATTTCCGAAACATATTCATCATTTTTTGATAAGTAGTCCCAGCGTTCAACAACCTGAATGTCATCTTGTTGTAAGCGTAAATTGCTCTATAAGTAATGAAGGTTGTCTTTGGGATATCCTCTTTGTCCAATGAGATCTGATGATACCCTGTAAAGGAACCCATAAAACTAAGTAGTGCATACCCCGAGGTGGCATCAATAAGCTGATCGATGTGTGGAAGCGGGTAGAAGTTTTTCGGACATACCTTGTTCAAATCTGTTTAGTCGATACAAATACGCCACTTCCCATTCTGCTTCTGTAGCAACACTACATTTGCCAACCACTCCGGGAAGTCAATTTCAAAGATGAAGTTTGCTGCCAACAACTTCACTATTTCCTCATCAATAATTTTTTGCCTCTCCGGGGCAAAGATCCCCCCTTCTGTCGGACCAGTTTCTTGGCAGGGTCCACATGTAGCCTGTGCATAGCAACCTTCTCCTCGACCCCCGACATATCGCTAGGAACCCGTGCAAATATGTCTACTTAACTCTGGAGCAACTCTACCAAACTCGTTCGAAAGGGTTCCTGCAACCCGATCCGATCTTAACTATCTTGTCTTTCTTCCCCGATATTAGCTCGATGTCTTTTGTCTCTTCGGCGGGTATGGCGAGAGGCTCAGTACTGACTTCGGTAAAAGGTTTGATCTCTATCGTCATTGTCTGTTTTTGCTTACTGACCCCTACCCCCGTAGAGATCAATGAATTCCTGTAACATCTCCTTGCTAAATCGAGGTCCTTTATCTCCTCTCCTATGCCATTCAATGTCGGGAACATAATTTTAAAGTGCAGGAACGATGTAACTGCCTGTAACGCAGTTAAAGTTGGCCTCCTCAGGATGACATTATAGGATGAGTCTACATGAACCAAAAAAAATTTGCACATAATTTCAACTTGCTGAGGTGCTATCCCAAAGACGACTGGCAGTTTAATCGTCCCTGCTACTCGAACGGGATCGTTGTTGAAGCCGTAGAGAGGTGGCTCCTGCTTGATTTCCATTTTTCTGCCTTCCAGATCCATCCTTTGATATATGAGCCGTTATCTATCATCATCCTTTTCATGTTCATTGAACCCACTTGTGTTGTAATGACCAGTGCACCCTTGTGCGGCTCAATCACCTTCGAAGGGTAATCTTCATCTGTAAAGGGTATAACTGAGCCCGGGTACGGTCTTTCACGCCTAACAGGCTGATCAGACATAGGGCTATGCAAATAAACCGGTTTTTTCGGTTTTTGGACGAACCGGCCGGTTGGTATAAATGTAAAGCGGTTCGATACCGGTACAAAAAACCGGTATATACCGGTTAAACGGTACCGGTTTCGGGACATGGTTTTCATGGATCGGTATAAATCGGACCGGACCGGTTATTTACTTGATTACTAAATTTATAGATCAGTTCAGTCACTTGCACACTTTCCACTTTCCAAATAGATCTAGACTTTCTTTCTCTCGTTCGCTACTTCACTTCACAGCTCTTTACCTACTTGCTACTCCATCTACGATCCTCTCACTCTCAGCCTCAGGCTCTCGGCTCTCCCAGGGCTCCGGCTAGTCGGCTACCGATCTATCTCCTCTCAGGCTCTCCCCCAGCCTCCATCGCAACTTTGCCTCCTATAGTCCCACTCCAAACTCTAGATTCCAGATTTTTCTTAGGTATTTTTTCTAATTGGTGTTGGTGGTGGGCTCGGATGGTGTTGATGAGTTTATTTTGTGATTTGATTTCTGTACTTATTTTGTGATTTGATTTCTGTACTTATGAGTTATGTCGATTTGATTACTCCAGACTCTAGATTCCAGATTTGATTTATTTTTGAATGTCATTATTGGAGTGAATGTGGTTAGTCTAGAGACAGATGTTTGGTACAATAATTTCAAAGTTTCAATGGAATTCTGTTAGTTTTTGGTTGGGATGGGGAATAAAATTTGTGGCTTTGTTTGGAAATTGGAATTAAATGGCTTTTTTTGACGATTAAATCAACCTGCTTTTCGGCTTGCTTTTTATGTGGATCCTACCTTATTGGCTTATTATGAACATTAATTAGCAAAGATTTTGATGAATAAATCATGCTGTTTTTGTGGATCCTACCTTATTATTGGACTAACAGGAAATTCCAAATAATATCTGCTTTGAATTTTCCACTTTACAATACTTTTTGAACTAAAGGATGGTCTTGTCTTAGAGTGGGATTCTTAAAATTTAATTTCCTGGTATTTCCTGCACTTGTAGTTTTAAATTTTCTGGTATTTTCTGGCTAATACTATGTGGAGCGTATTATCACCAATAGTCTGTTTATAATGGTGACCCTTGGCATGTGTTTTGCATGCGTTCATGTCTTCCAACAACATGAATTTAGTGGTTTAGATGACAAACAGGACAGATTCTACGTGGGTTTGTTGAATTGTTGGAACATTGAGCTTGAAAATGTACCAATTTCATTGATAGCAACAACAAAGTTACAAAATTGAAATGAGTACTTGCACTTGAAATTTCTCACATACATAGACTATAGATACATACACTGAACGGATTTTTTCCGGGAAAATAAAAATATAGAGAAACTACGTTAGTGAAATTACCACATTACCCTTGTTATGAACATGGACAAGAATTACATGAATCCTAAAGTTCAGTTCTTTCTTGTTTTCATCATAAACTTTCCCTAATGAAAATCTCAATCATTAACTGGTTTTAAATGGCTTATAAACCTTAAGATCAGTAACAATGCCATAATACAGATTCTGTAAAAGTTGGCATGAGCCATTAGAATATTGAAATTTGGACTCCGTCTTTTGAGCTTGTTTCTTGAATCAGATATTCTTCAGCTTCTCCTCTTTGCTCTTCCTTTCTATCCGTTTGATAATCTTCTTCTTTAGCATAATTGTGTACAATTGGCTTAAAGTTGAAATCAAAGCTCATTGGTCTTATATTCTTTATTTATTTATTTATTTATTCTCTTTATTATCCATAGTTATTATCTATATTTATAGTGCTTTTTGTTTGTATTTTTATGTACAGTGGTGGAGAATATGGACAATAATATACCAATATCATCCGATGCAAATTCAATCCAAGTCCCAAGCAATGAAGGAGACGATGGAGGAGGCGAGACGCGCGAAACACAAAAGCAAAATGAAGTTGAAGAAATCGAGGAAATAATCGGTAAGACTCGTGTTACTGTATGGGAACATTATATAAGATTTAAGCAAAATGATGAAATAAAGGCAAAGTGTAAATATTGTGGTCAAGTTTTAAAAGCCGACTCGGGAAAGAATGGGACAAGTGGTTTAAAATTTCATAATGAAAGATGTAAATTGTATCCTCCTAATATTCAATTAAGGAAAAGAAAATAATCACTATTAAATTTTCCACAATCAAGTATTAATGAAGGGGGTCAAGAGTTGGAAGGGGAATCAATCAATAGTGTTTGTTTATGGAAATTTGATCAAGAGTTAATTAGGAGGGCAACTTCATTTATGATAATTATAGATGAGCCATGTGGAGAATGTGGGCTTTAAATACTTGATGTCGGTTGCATGTCCAAAATTCAATGTGCCTTCACGTACGACCATAACTAGAGATTATTTGAAGCACTTTTTAGAGGAGAAATTGAAATTGAAAGCTTACTTCAAAAATACATCTCAAAGGGTTTGTCTTACTACCGATACATGGACTTCCATACAACGAATTAATTACATGGTGTTAACTGCTCATTATGTCGATGATAAGTGGAATATGCAAGAGAAAATTATTAGGTTTGTCCTAATTACTAGTCATAAAGGGGAAGACATAGGTATGTCGGTTGAAAATTGTTTGAGGGAATGGGACATTGATAAAATTTTTACAATCACAGTTGGTAATGTTAATTCCATTGATGTTGCAATTTCCTATTTGAAAACTCAATTGAAAGTTTGGGGTCATAGCATTTGTGACAATAAATTTCTCCATGTGAGATGTGTTGCTCGTATACTTAATTTGGTTGTATGTGATGGGTTGAAAGATGCGACTCCTTCGATATCTCGTGTTCGATCTTTGGTTAGGTGGGTGCGACAATCTCCTTCTAGGATTAAAAAATTCAAAGAATGTGTTGAAATTGAGAAAATTGAGAAAAATACTTCATTGATCCTAGATGTGTCCACTAGATGGAACTCCACTTATTCTATGTTGACTGTGGCCATAGATTTTGAACGTGCTTTTAATAGGCTTGTAAGCAAAGACCCTTTATTCAAATTGGAAATAGAATCGGGTGATGGGTGGCCTACCACAGAAAATTGGGATGTTGTGAGACAATTGGTGGTATTCTTGAAGTGTTTATTTGATATTACGGTGAAGGTTTCAGGTACATCTTATGTGACATGAAATACTTTTTTTCATGAATTTATTGGTCTTGCTGATGTTTTGAATGACTTGTTATATAATGAGCATGAATATGGCATGAGAGAAATGGCGTTGAGGATGAGAGCAAAACTAGATAAATGTTGGGGGAATGTTGAGAAGATGAATAAATTGTTGTATGTTCTAGATCCTAGACATAAATTTGTATTTGTGGAATTTGCTTTCAATTCAATGTATGGGAGTGGGACTGAAATGACAAACAAAATGATAAAATCGGTACGTGATGTCATTGAGGAATTGTTTAAATGTTATAGTCTCAAATATGCATCCCAAAGTGCACAATCATCCCAAAGTGCACAATCTAATGTGTGTATTGAAAGTTTTGATGTGCATGGTCAAGAAAGGTCAAAGAGAAGGCTGAGTGAAATTTTTTTAGAACACATTGCAGATGTTCTAGGAGGGGATAATGCCGAATTAGATAAGTATTTGAGTGAGCATGTTGATCAAACGACTTCAAAATATCGGTATCGAATTTCGAATGGATTCGGTGTCCGGTTCGGTCCGGTTAATTGTTCGGACCGAACCGGACACCGAATCCATTCGAAATCTGATACCGATACCAGTACCGGTTGAACCGGTTTACCGAACCGGTTGACCGGTCCAGAGGTACCGGTTTGAACCTACTTTTGTACCGGTTGCTTTTCAACCCTGTTTGGCTGTTTCCATGAAAAGTTTTAAAAAATCCTAAATTACACACATTCAACTGATCCATGGAATAACAAATATAACTAATTAAAGTACATTCAACTGATCCAAACACATTCAACTACTAGCAGATTACAATTTATAATTACAAGCATATTCAAATACTAGAAGATTACAAACTACTAGGAGATTACAAAAACATTCAACTGAACATCCAAGCACATTCAACTGATCCAAATGAGTACCCATAAGTCCATGATTTCCTTACACAACTACAATCCAAAATTAAAACTTTACATAAAAGAAAGAGTGTCAAGCAGTCCAGACTAGCAGCAGCAAACAGGCCAACAGCTAGCACTTGGCAGCAGGCAACAGGCCAACAGCTAGCAGTAGCCCAACAGCAAGGTCAGCAACAGCCCAACAACAGTCCTGAAGCAACAACAAAGCCACAATTAAACCACCTATTGAAGCTTCTGTATCATTTTCAATGAATTTTTTGATAAGAAACACCCATGAAACAGCTTTTTATGTGAATTCTATGTGAGTCCTAAAACAGTTTTTTTTCCCTGTAGAGCATGTAAGACAGTTTTTTTAATTTTCAATGAATTCTATGTGAGTCCTTCTAAAACAGTTTTTTTTCCCTATAGGCTATAGAGCATGTGAGAGTAACTACTTGTCAAATGTCAAAATTGTCAAGCACGTTAAAATTGCTACACTAAATAGAACAGCGGAATAGTCCTATATATTAGGATATTACTGATGAGAGAATAGAGATGAAGTTTGTCAAACAAATAATATACTTTCTCATCAATTATTTTCAGAAACAATAACAGTATTAATACAAAATCATTTATATACTAACTAAAAGTATAATATACTTGCTCAATTAAAAATGACAAAACTCATATGACACATTTAACCAATTAAGCATTAAATGAATAATCAATAATCAATATGATATTGGATTAGATGCAAAACATCTGATCTAAAAACAAAAACAAACTTGCGTTAAATTTCCAAGTGCCAAAAACAAACATCTCACTTAACTGCCAAAAAAAAACAAACATCTCGCAAAACATCTGATCAGATGTAAAACAAAAACAAACTTGTTATCCATCTCATCTAAAAACTGCCAAGTGTCATTTATCTCCATTAAATTCCACCATCCATATCCAAAATTTCCGCAAATTCTAAGAATACCAAAAGAAAATAAAAATAGTTAAAGAAAGTCATTAACATATAAACAATTAAACATTATAAATGAAAGCTATATAATTTAAAATGAATGATTACCTTTCTCAATTGTTTCAAGTGAATCTAAGTTCTCCTCCATGGA
The DNA here is from genome assembly GCA_016801055.1 of Panax notoginseng. NCBI lineage: Eukaryota > Viridiplantae > Streptophyta > Magnoliopsida > Apiales > Araliaceae > Panax > Panax notoginseng. The sequence continues at coordinate 48,596,246 of CM029017.1, forward strand.
CATTGGTTGTTTGCTAGAACGAAGCCAATCTTGAGCACAAATAAGAGCTTGTACCATTCTAGGAGTTAAAGAACTCCTAAATGGATTAAGTACACGACCACCAGTGCTAAATGCCGACTCGGAAGCAACGGTTGATATATGAACCACCAATACATCCTTAGCCATTTAAGAGAATGGGAAATCTAGGAGAATTATTTTTCCATCGACCCAAAACATTATATTTTGAAGTCGTTTGATCAACATGCTCACTCAAATACTTATCTAATTCGATATTATCCCCTCCTAGAACATTTGCAATGTGTTCTACAAATTTTTCACTCAGCCTTCTCTTTGACCTTTCTCGACCATGCACATCAAAACTTTCAGTAGACACATTAGATTGTGCACTTTGGGATGATTGTGCACTTTGGGATGCATATTTGAGACTATAACATTTAAACAATTCCTCAATGGCATCACGTGCCGATTTTGTCTTTTTGTTTGCCATTTCAGTCTCACTCCCATACATTGAATTGAAAGCAAATTCCACAAATACAAATTTATGTCTAGGATCTAGAACAACCACAACGTACAACAATTTATTCATCTTCTCAACATTCCCCCAATATTTATCTAGTTTTGCTCTCGTCCTCAACGCCATTTCTCTCGTGCCATATTTATGCTCATTATATAACAAGTCATTCAAAATTCATGAAAAAAAGTATTTGATGTCACATAAGATGTACCTGAAACCTTCACCGTAATATCAAAGAAACACTTCAAGAATACCACCAATTGTATCAAAACAACCCAATTTTCTGTGGTAGGCCACCCATCACCCGATTCCAGTTCCAATTTGAATAAAGGGTCTTTGCTTGCAAGCCTATTAAAAACACGTTCAAAATCTATGGCCACAGTCAACATAGAATAAGTGGAGTTCCATCTAGTGGACACATCTAGGATCAATGAAGTATTTTTCTCAATTTCAACACATTCTTTGAATTTTTTAATCCTAGAAAGAGATTGTTGCACCCACCTAACCAAAGGTCGAACACGAGATATCGAAGGAGTCGCATCTTTCAACCCATCACATACAACCAAATTAAGTATACGAGCAACACATCTGACATGGAGAAATTTATTGTCACAAATGCTATGACCCCAAACTTTAAATTGATTTTTCAAATAGGAAATTGCAACATCATTGGAACTAGCATTATCAACTGTAATTGTGAAAATTTTATTAATGCCCCATTCCCTCAAACAATTTTCAACCGACATATCTCTGTCTTCCCCTTTATGACTAGTAATTGGGACAAAGCTAATAATTTTCTTTTGCATATTCCACTTATCATCAACATAATGAGCAGTTAACACCATGTAATTAATTCGTTGTATGGAAGTCTATGTGTCGGTAGTAAGACAAACCTTTTGAGATGTATTTTTGAAGTAAGCTTTCAATTTCAATTTCTCCTCTAAAAAGCGCTTCAAACAATCTCTAGTTATGGTGGTACGTGAAGGCACATTGAATTTTGGACATATAACCGACATCAAGTATTTAAAGCCTACATTCTCTACATGGCTAAAAGGAAGATCATCTACAATTATCATAAATGAAATTGCTCTCCTAATTAACTCTTGATCAAATTTCCATAAACAAACACTATTGATTGATTCTCCTTCCAACTCTTGACCCCCTTCATTAATACTTGATTGTGGAAAATTTAATAGTGATTGTTTTCTTTCCCTTAATTAAATATTAGGAGGGTATAATTTACATCTTGCATTATGAATTTTTAAACCACTTGTCTTATTCTTTCCCGAGTCGGCTTTTAAAACTTGACCACAATATTTACACTTTGCCTTTATTTCATTATTTTGCTTAAATCTTATATAATATTCCCATACAGTAGCACGAGTCTTACCGATTATATCCTCGATCTCTTCAACTTCATTTTGCTTTTGTGTTTCGCGTGTCTCGCCTCCTCCATTGTCTCCTTCATTGCTTGGGACTTGGATTGAATTTGCATTGGATGATATTGGTATATTATTGTCCATATTCTCCATCATTGTACATAAAAACACAAACAAAAAGCACTATAAACATAGATAATAACTATGGATAATAAAGAGAATAAATAAATAAATAAAGAATATAAGACCAATGAGCTTTGATTTCAACTTTAAGCCAAATGTAGACAATTATGCTAAAGAAGAATATCAAACGGATAGAAAGGAAGAGCAAAGAGGAGAAGCTGAAGAATATCTGATTAAGAAACAAGCTCAAAAGACGGAGTCCAAATTTCAATATTCTAATGGCTCATGCCAACTTTTGCAGAATCTGTATTATGGCATTGTTACTGATCTTAAGGTTTATAAGCCATTTAAAACCAGTTAATGATTTGATTTTTTCAGTTGGGAAAGTTTATGATGAAAACAAGAAAGAACTGAACTTTAGGATTCATGTAATTCTTGTCTATGTTCATAACAAGGGTAATGTGGTAATTTCACTAATGTAGTTACTCTGTAGTTTTATTTTCCCGGAAAAAATCCGTTCAGTGTATATATCTATAGTCTATGCATGTGAGAAATTTCAAGTGCAAGTACTCATTTCAATTTTGTAACTTTGTTGTTGCTGTTAATGAAATTGGTACATTTTCAAGCTCAATGTTCCAATAATTCAACAAACCCACGTAGAATCTGTCCTGTTTGTCATCTAAACCACTAAGTTCATGTTGTTGGAAGACATGAACGCATGCAAAACACATGCCAAGGGTCAGCATTATAAACAGACTATTGGTGATAATACGCTCCACTTAGTATTAGCTAGAAAATACCAAAAAATTTAAAACTACTAGTGCAGGAAATACCAGGAAATTAAATTTTAAGAATCCCACTCTAAGACAAGACCATCCTTTAGTTCAAAAAGTATTGTAAAGTGGAAAATTCAAAGCAGATATTATTTGGAATTTCCTGTTAGTCCAATATAATAAGGTAGGATCCACAAAAACAGCATGCTTTATTCATCAAAATCTTTGCTAATTAATGTTCATAATAAGCCAGTAAGGTAGGATCCACATAAAAAGCAAACCGAAAATCAGGTTGATTTAATAGTCAAAAAAAGCCATTTAATTCCAATTTCCAAACAAAGCCACAAATTTTATTCCCCACCCCAACCAAAAAATAACACAATTCCATTGGAACTTTGAAATTATTGTACCATACATCTGTCTCTAGATTAACCACATTCATTCCAATAATGACATTAAAAAATAAATCAAATCTGGAATCTGGAGTTTGGAGTAATCAAATCGACATAACTCATAAATAGACATAACTCATAAGTACAGAAATCAAATCACAAAATAAGTACAGAAATCAAATCACAAAATAAACTCATCAACACCATCCGAGCCCATCACCAACACCAATTAGAAAAAATACCTAAGAAAAATCTGGAATCTGGAGTTTGGAGTGGGACTGGAGGAGGCAAAGTTGCGACGGAGGTTGGGGGAGAGCCTGAGAGAAGATAGATTGGTAGCCGACTAGCTGGAGCTCGGAGGGAGAGTTGAGAGCCTGAGGCTGCAAGTGAGAGGATCGTAGATGGAGTAGCGAGTAGGCAGAGAGCTGTGAAGCGAAGTAGCGAACGAGAGAAAGAAACCCTAGATCTATTTGGAAAGTGAAAGTGAGCAAGTGACTGAACTGATCTGTAAATTTAGTAATTAAGTAAATAACCGGTCCGGTTTATACCGATCCTTGAAAACCATGTCCCCAAACCGGTACCGTTTAACCGGTATATACCAGTTTTTTGTACTGGTATCGAACCGCTTTACATTTATAACGACCTGGCCGGTTCGTCCAAAAATCGAAAAAACCGGGTTATTTGCACACCCCTAAGAAGTAGGGCCTTTACCGCGTTGTTGGCCTCTTGAACCTTTTTTGCCAAGATGGTACGCCTTTCGTCCCGGTTATCTTGCCTAGAATTCCGATCTCCTTGTGACCGTGTTCGGGACGGGTTATCCTCGACACGCTCATTGGGTCTCGTCTCCTTTCTGGCTGTTGAGAACAATCGACACTTGACGTCACCACCATAAGTTTCCTTGTTGCCCACGGACTGACTACAGGGCCCAAGCCTATCTTGGATGCTTTTGGACGGACCCAACATGTCCTTGACTGATCCTTTTGGCTGAGCAGATAAGTTAACCGTTGACTTTCCATGTCCAGAAACTGTCTTAATTGTCACCATGGTTAGAACTTAAACTCCCTTGTGATTGAAAAACTGTAAGAGCACTAGAAATCCCTCCTTTTAGTGCCAATGTTAACGTCAAGATTTGTCCACGCGCCTCGATCACCAATAGCGCATCAAATTCTGCACAGAAACGAAATCACATGCAAAGCTTGACGGCTTGTGTCGCCGGGGGATAGCTCCAGTGTGAGAATAAGTACATGGTGAATAAGGTTTAACAATAGAGGCTTAATGCTCTAGTACTGGAAAATAATATTATGTGTACCTTTGTTCCAAAGTATAGCCTGGTATTTATATTAATCACACCTCCTTCCCCATATAGAAATAAGATTCCTCATTAGATATGATTCCTTAATGAGATTGAACTGAATCTCCTTAAATAAAGGATGTCGGATTAAATCCTGACAATTTCCTTAGGAGTTGTAAATTGAATGTAACTAGGCATCATGGATTCCTTAAAATACTCAACTGCTAAATTGGATTCCTACGCAGGGTAAATACCTCCACGTGGACTTTGGTCCACCATATAATTTAGGCCCTATTAATTACGCCCTAACATTCGCAATATACGTCATTATCCATAAATGTTTCATGTAAAAAACTATTGTAACTTTAAATGGTGTGCAACTACTTGTAGCCATGTTGGTTTTTGTATTCCATATATCACTACCAAAACATTTTTTTTCTTTTTCTTCTCTTTCTTTTTTTTAAAGTAAAAGAAAGAGAATATAAATTAGAACAATAAAATCTCATCACTTACAAATTTTTACCTTGGGTTAAGCTTCAATCCAAAAAGGTTTAATTTCCTATTTTTTGTAAGATTGAGAACTGAGAAAATGTGAAGATAGAAAGTTGTTTTTTCAAGTGGTTGCATGTTAAATAGAGACAATATAAGGCTATTTCCGTCATTTGGATTGCAAGTATGACCGTTGGGGATAGTTTGGCCTCAATTTACTCTCTTTTTAGCTAGTGGAACTCATTTGCTGTTAATTTGGACGGATTTTTGGCTACTTTCAACGAAAAGTATAAACCATAGGTTACTTTTTGACTTTTTAAAAGTACAGGTGGTTAAATGCAAATTTGGGTAAACTACAAGTGGTTTTGTTACTTTTGTATTTGGTCTTGCTATTATTAATTATCAAACTGTGGATCATTGAAGAATATTAATTTTGACTGGACAGTGAAACAGAGAAAGGCTGTTATTAGACAGTTGACAATCATTTTACTTCTATTTATGTATGTCTCATTTATACCAACTTCTTGATTCAATATTTTTTCTTGTCCACAGGTTGACACTGAAAAAATATCAAAGTACACGTTCACCAAAGAGAAACGATGTGATGGAGTGAGCCTTCATTTCTAGCTTTTCTAATTGTGCACTTTATGCTTTTTAATGTTCAATGCATTTATGTGACATGGACTTGGATCCTTGTCCGGTGAGGGGAAAATGTCTGGAATAGGACTCTCCTATTTTTCAGAACATTTTTTTTTCTCTCAACTATTTTGAAGTGCCCAGTTGCCACACCCACATGTGTTGACTCATGTCGATATGGGAATTTCACCCTTAGTTGAGGAGTCCATGAAACACAACTGCATTGATTTGGATTTTTAGGAATGTGTGTTTGACAAACAACTGCATTGATTTGAGATTTTTAGGAATGTGTGTTTGACTGTTTGTCTTTCTACCTTTACGCTTCATATGAACTTGTTTTCAGCCTATCACAATTAGTTTGGAATTAAAGACTTGGGTTTGTTTAGAGGGGATACATTGAATGGCTTAAGACAAGGGATAAAATTTATTTGATAAAAAGAATATTTTATTAGAAAAGAAAGAGTGTACAAAATGCTAAGTAGAGGTTGAGAAATCCTCTTAACTAGAAAAGTGGAAAAATACAAAGAAAATACAACGCCTTTAAAGGAGGGCTGCCCCCCAATTCCTTTGCATATCTCAACATGAAATCCCAGCAAAAGCACCCATAGCTGAAGATGACAAACAAATGAGAAAAATTACTGTCCCAAAGAAGATTAGAGGACAAGAACTGGCCGTTATAATTTTGAGCATTCCTCTCCATCCAGGTACCTCAGAATAGCCAAGTACCCACACCGCCAGATTATTTAATTTTCTTTCTTCCTACCAAAGCCTTGAAACCTGGTAAGAAGCAACCTTCAAGCCCCAGAGGACAAACCCAATATTTACCAACAATACCAAACAACAAACACCACAACTTCCACACCCCAGGGCAATGGAGAAACAAATGAGAGCTAACCTCATTGGTGTGCATAAACATCACACTAACATCTGAAGACAACTTTGTAACGTCTGCATCGCTGAAGCACATCATCAAGGACTAAAGGCCAAATGAAAGCTTAAATTTTAGAGGGAGATTTTGCCTTCCAAATATAATTACCAAGAAATCAAACATGTGAGCTTTGAGCTTTCTCAAGGGCATAAATAGTAATTTATTGGTCTAGTACCTTGGTTAATTTGAACAAACTACTCTATTATTTTATAATCCTTAGTGCAATAGTGTGGGGCTGCCCTCCTGAACAAATTGTTTCGACTTATTTTTCATAGTTAACCCAGCAGCTTCTACATAGTAAATCTGAAAAGAAAAATGAGAAAATGAACATTAATATTTTATTATGGCAATGCCTAAGTCAGCTAGTAACTTACTTCCGAGCTGGAGTTTTGGTTGAAAGACAAGGTGGGGAAAAGGAAATTGAAAGGCATTCTGACTTTGGGTACCGGGTTATGTATGGTGAAGGAGATAAAGTACACAACCTTTCAAAGCCAAAACTTTAAACTTTATTTTTTCTTCTGGTTATATAATTGTAGATTGTTTAACCCTTCTCTCTCTCTCTTTTAACTTTTCATTTTTGTTTTTGTTTCTTCATTTGCCTAGACATTGAACAGATTATTAAGTGTAATACTCGGAGGCCTAGTATCGGAGCATATGGTGTTTGGATGCTCCGAAGGACTTCATGCTGATGTGGAGAAGGTCAGGCTGTACTTTTTATGTGGTGTGTCCCTTAGTTCACTAGGACTGGATTAATAACTACAGGGTTGTTAATTGTGAAACAGTTGGACAGAGTACTTAAGTGGTTGGACTTCACAGAGGATGAAGCGGAATCACAAATAAAATGGGCTGCACTGACTACAGTCTTGATACTAGATCGTCATCGTGAAGCTAGATCCAGATTAGCAGAGGCCATGGCTCTCGGAAGGTCTGTGGGCTTTTGCATTGGTACTATTGAGAATGCTTTAAATGATGGACAGACTTGAACATAATCTTAACTCTGCAATTGCTGCTTTTATTTATTTTTAAAATTTTAATGATTTTAGGTTGAAAACTTAACCATACCTTCCTTTTCCCAACCTTGAATCTTTCATGTATGGTTGCAAGAAAGACGAGAGAGATTAGGTATCTACAATGTCAAAATTGATCCATAAGGCTATTCCTGTACTGAATTCTCAAATGAAAATTCAGACATGTCAGAATTTGTATATATGTTAGTAGGCATTTTATTTGCTATCAGTTGTATTTGTTTCTGTCACTTCCTGTTTACGACTTTACATCAATGATTGCTAACTATGAAATTAAACAAAATTTGCAAAAATTAAGGTCATATATTTTTCTCTCTATAAATATATTGGGTTTTGAGTGTAGTAATGCTGACATGGTAGTGAAATAATAATATTTGACTTGAGAATATTGTGTCATTTGATACTCCCATAGACAATAAGAGAACTCTCGTGTTTTTCATTTTTAGCAAATCAGACTCCTTTTGTGGTAGATATGGAGTATTATATTTATAATAATAAAGCCATTATATCCACTCTAAAGCCTACAAGTATGGACTTGAACTCAGATAGGAGGAAGACACTGTACATTAAGAAAATACAGAACTAACTTAGTTGATGATAAGATTAATTAACTTGAAGTCTAGAACTCTGCCCAGGCTTTAAAACACAATGAGAACTTCTAAAATTTTATTTCGCAACATTTAGTCGTTTGTAACGATCATCGTGATTCTTGACATCTTTTTTATATATTTTATTTCATTACTATTTTTAGTGGAGAATTTTATTGCATTGGTTGGTAACGTAATCTAGACTTCTTTTATTTATTTTATTTTATTTTAATTTTTAGTGGAGAATTTTATTGCATTTAGGTTGGTGAAGTAATTTGACCTTCTATTTCTCAACCTTTAACTAGTCCATGAAAGTTCTAAAAGTCAATTATGAGGCTCTTAAGTGGTGGTGAGACTTAAACATCATCTTCACTTTATTTATTAATTTTTCATATATTAGAATGGTAACACGTCACCACCTTCCATTTAGTCAGTCCCTTTAAAAAATTTCCCATAGATAATACCCTTGTCTATAGTCCAGTAGATTCTGTTTTAAAACTAACCCCAAAAGAATTGCAAATCCGTTCACTAATATCCTCAGTTCAGTTCCTCCATTGGGATTAGCTGAAACTTTGCAGTAAAAACACATTACTTTTGAGTTCTTCAAACTGTTTGAAAGATAAATATCAGAAATGGGTATCAATATCGAAAAAATACTACCAAGCGCAAAAATTTCACCCTGTAAGACATCCTCGCTAAGCCTCTCACGACCTTCACCATTACTTGGACCCCAAGGAGGAGGAACAAATAGGGGTATCAAATGTTTTTTTGAAAAAAACAAGAATCAAAACCATGGATGCAGCTTTCTATACATCTCGTATAGATAGAAGGACTTATTTTTCCTAAAATACCCATGTGCAACTTTATTTAAAGAGCTGTGTAGAAAAAGTTGTATCTGTATTTTTTTTGGGGATAAGATTCATGTTCTTGTAGTTTTTGCCTATATAATACTCGTAAAATAAAAGGTAATGAAAAAACTAACCCTACTTTATCTGTTCCAAAATATAATATTACTTACCCAAATAAAAACAAGTGATTTATGTGCAAATTCCAAAGCTAATGTCTTGAAAATAAAAGCCTCATTAATCTAAAGTTGAGACTAGACACAATAAGAAGACCGGAAGACTTGGTCAAAAACACCACGTTTTGTACGAGAAGGTGATAAGGAATTTGTGGTTTGAACTTGAGAGAAAAATAGGAAGAACTCATCTCATGGGACCCAATATATATAGTTCACGTCCGTTACTTACGTCCGCTACTAATAGTAGCTGACGACGGTATTATTTTGAGTTTCATTCTGCTACTATTCCGTTGTCCGTTACTAATAGTAGCCATGCTTATCAAGTCGTCGACGACTAGGCGTCAAGTCGGTAAAATCTTCCAAGGCGGTAGGACGACTTGGTGGGAGGTCAGATAGTCGCTCGCTCAGACGCCAACTCGAACGACTCAGACGACTGCCGAGCGACTTGGACGACTATGTTGGTAAGCGGTCGATTTGTTGGAGCGGGTTTGGTCCGACCCAATTAAGATAACCTAAAGCTTGATCGAAGCTAATCGATCGCTCATCGCTCACTTCGGACAGACCCAAACGAGTGAGAGAGAGAGAGAAACGAAACGAGTGAGAGAGAGAGAAACGAACCTGCTAATCGGCGCGACTGATTCCGACGACAACTGACTTAGGCGCGACCGACTCCGGCGACGGCTGACTTTGCTTCAGTTCTCCACTTCTCCGGCGGCGGCGACGACGACTGACTTTGCTTCAGTTTACAGGTATGCTTAGGTGCGACTTCAGTTCTTCTTTTCTTCTTCTACCTGCTTGGCTGCTTCTCGTCTTTAGTATTGTGTCTGTAGTATTCGACATGCTTAGTTGCTTACTGGGTTGCTTCTCGTTTAAAATTATTGCTTACTGGGTTGTTGCCTAAAATTATTTCAAGAGAAAAGTGTCTTAGCTGCTAGGTTCAGTCGCGTGTGTTAGTGTTTGTTGTAAAGAACTGAAATGATGAGTTTTTTCTCTTTATCTGGAGAGTGGTGAGTTGGTGATTCATTTTGCAATTCACTAACACCACATGTAGGTGATGTAAGTTTTTGGATTGTGCTACTTTGTTTATTGATTGTGCCGTGTCACTTTAGCAAATAACTTCAAATGGAGAACAACTAGCAGCAACTTGTCTATTTGACTAGTATAGTTGAATATTATAATCTCAAAAGGTTTATATTGGGGTTTGTTTGGCAATAGTCTTTAAAAACTTAAAATATTAACATCTATATTTACTGATATCTTTGTTTCTTTTTATACTATTTTATTTAATAATTAAAAAAAATACTAATTTCATGTACTATTAAGGTATACACATACTTTTCTATTAAATAATTAAAGTATATTTTGTGTTTTAAATGGTATTTAATAGTTTTTATTAGGAAATGGAAACATATTTGTGAGTAACTTTCATATGTTTAATATATTTTTGAAGTAAAATATGTATGTGCATATATATAATTATAAATATATAAATTATACATTACAAACGACTTGTCGACTTGTGGACGACTAGTCGGGCGCTTTGTCACCTAAGTGCTTAAGCTCTCGGCTGTCGCCTCGCCTCGACTTAGCGCCTTGATAACTATGATAGTAGCATACGTGAATTAATCTCGGCCGTTGGTTCCTATCGATAGAGATAGTATATACCTATTTTTGATCCGTAACAAATGCATGCTATGGATCATTACCCATTATATATATATATATATATATATATATATATATATATATATATATATATATATATATAACATGAACAGAATCAGAGAATCAATTGTATGTTAGTAAAAAAAATGGGGTCCTGCAGGTCCATTATGGTGCTGCCACTCCTCTAATCATGCTTGTTTTCATCATTTCTGCTAATTCATCATCTACAGGAGAGAAAGAGGCTCTACTTGGGAGCGGCTGGTGGGGGAATATTTATAACAATAGTAGTAGTAATACTATCAATATTCGTATTCCAGTAAACATGACTGAAAGTCATTGTAACTGGCCAGGCATCACTTGCAATAAGGCAGGCAATGTAAACAATATATCATGCACTACGGCATATGGTATGGCCATCAATTGGGGGAGTTAAACTTTTCTTCTTTTCCAAACCTTGAAATTCTTAATTTTGGCTTGTGTGGACTGCACGGTAGCATCCCATACCAAATTGGCGTGCTTTCAAAACTGACTTGTCTTTATCTCCATAATAATTTTCTCAACGGTAAGCTACCTCGTTCCCTGGCTAATCTCACTCAACAACTATTTCTCGAAGTTTCGAGCAATAATATTAGTGGTTTCATTCCCTTTGAGTTAGGGCACTAGAGAAAATTGTCTCGTCTTGGCCTTAGTGGTAATGACCTCGTTGGTTCTATACCTTCGAGTCTATGTTCTTTAACCAATCTAACTTATCTAAACCTTGCTTCAAACCAATTTAATGGCTCCATTCCTTCGGAATATGGAACTTGAAGAAGCTACAGTTGTTAAACATGGGTGATAACAAGCGTCATGGTTCCATCCCTTCATCTATAGGTTATTTGTCGAGTCTTGTTGAGTTGCACCTCAAGTCAAACTATTTTTATGGTTCAATTCCACAAACAATTGGTCACTTGACTAAGCCTATTCAAACTCGAGCTGTCTGCAAATCAAATAACTGGTTTAATACCTTCAGAGGTTGGCTTTCTGTCCATACTTGGTTTTCTTGATTTTCACTCGAACCAACTTTCAGGAAGACTACCAAAAAATTCTATTAGCAGTCTTTGGTATCTAGACCTCTCCGAAAATTTGTTAGGCGGATACATCCCAGAAGGATTTGTAATGGATGCCAACCGGTTAGCATACTTAAACCTCTCCTACAATAATCTTTCTGGCAATATTCCAACTCGTCTTTGGCCATTGGGGTGTTAAACAATTAACTTGACAGGCAATGCCCTTGATGGACCATTGACTTACCCAAAGGCCGAGTCTGAACAACAACGATGACAAGAATTGTTTCATGAGAGACGACGGTGAGAACAGGAAAAACAACAACAATATAGTGTTGCATGCCATATACATTGTTGTTCCCATCTCTATTTTCCTTCTGCTCGTAGTGCTCGGCATTTTCTTATTCAATCACAATTTCTTATCCAATCGCATCAAAGTTGTCAAAAGACCTGGTCCAAGCGAGGCTAAAGAAATGAAGAGTGGTGATTTTTTGATGACCTGGAATTTTGATGGAAGAATTGCATAGGAAGACATCATCAACGCAACAAATAATTTTGACATCAGATATTGCATCGGAACGGGTGGTTATGGTAGTGTTTATGAAGCGAGACTGCCTATTGGCAAAGTTGTGGCCTTAAAAAAACTTATTCGGTTCGAAGCAGAAGAGCCAAACATTTGACGAGAGCAGGGCCGGCCCTGAGTTTTTAATGGCCTAAAGCGAAAATAAAAAATTTGGGCCTATTTTATTGGGTAAATTTTTTGTGATCCTTTAAATTTAAACTGACGTAGGCTGGTCTCTTTTGTTTGGGTATATATATACATAACACAAAGGGTTCTTTACAGAAATATACAACAATTAGAAAGTAATTACACTATTAGTGCATCAACAAAATAATTACAAAAAGAGTGTAATTAGGACCTATATTACAAAAATAGTACAATTCACATTAATAAGGAAACCTAAAATCAAGGAGAAATAACTGCCATAATTATTAATTCAAATTCAAATATTTGGGATCTAACAACAAATTCAAATTCAAAATAATAATTTAAATCTTCATTTCCCTCGCATACACTTTGAAATAATAGTTAACAAATAAGTAAATAAATAAATAAAATATCTGTACATGCAAATTGAGCTCTGTTTTAGTTTTTACTTTTTTAATTCTCTCTTCCCGCCGGCTTCTCTTTCGCTACACCGCCGCGAATCTCCATTGTCCAAAACGTTAATGAGAAGAAGAATCGCTCTACAAAAAGTTTAAAAATAAATAGATGCAACTTTTACTGTTCTGAAATTTTTTTTATGACTATTTTGTTATTCATAAATATTTAAATAGTTACCTTTGTATGAATGGTTGGCTACCAACTGTATCACATTCAAACGAAATTGGTAGCTTAATAAAACTGAATTGGTTATCTTGGTCTGAAGGTTTGGCTACCAACTGCACTATGAAAAAACTGCAGGTGTGGATGCGAATTGGTTACCTTGGTATGAAGTTTTGTTACCTTGGTATGAAGGTTTGTTTATCTTGATCTGAAGGTTTGGTTATCAACTGCACTAAGAAAAAATTGAAAGTGTGGGGGTTGACTGGTTACTTTGATATGATAGTTTGGTTACCTTGGTATGAAGGTTTAGTTACCATCATCCAGTATTTGAAGGAACACATTGAACACGTCAGAATGAGCTTTCTCAATCTCATTAAACAAAATAACTGCATATGGCCTCAAATAGAGCAAATAGAGCAAAGAAGTAAACTTTTCAAGCAAACAGACAAACAAATTTACAATAACAGTTTATAAAATAAAAATAAAAAACATAACCCAACAAATTAACATAAAATTTGCCACAAAGCCCAAAATTTGATACAAAATTCTGCATATTTATATTCACTAATAGAGAAAAAGAGGGAAACTTACAGAATTGAATGACATCATTAACTCACAAGAAACTCCAAATCATAAAAACTAGGGAAAATGACTTTTCAATCAGAAGAAAAGTCCTCTTACAGAAAAACAAATAATAAAGGGAGAGAAAAATAAAATCAATAAAAGGGGATGACTTGTGCAACGAAAAAGCGAAAACCCAGAAGACCAACTTCTTTGCTCTATTAGGGATATCAAAAGCTTGCCGATCAAAATCTTGTTAGGGATATATTCTTTCTATATATATATATATATATATATATATATATATATATATATATATATATATATATATAGAATACGTTGAATGAAGAAGAAAAGTGATAATTAACTAATGCAAGAAGAATGATGATAACTAACTTATGCAGTTGTTCTAGATGAGGAGAGAGAAGAAGTCATGGGGATAATTAATCCCTAAATTAAGGAATCCTAATTGCATACTAATTTCTTAAATTAAGGAATCCTAATTGCACTAATATTATAAATAAATATGAAATTGTTTTAATTGTGTAAATATTTTATGAGTACACTATTGTTGTAATTATTTTCAAAAATGTAATAGAATATGTAATTCATCCAAACACGAATACCTCTTGTGGGCCCAAAAAATTTGTCAATTTAAGTCGGCCTAAAGCCCAAGCACCTTGGGCTTTAGCCCAGGCCGGTGCTGGACGAGAGTTTCAGGAATGAGGTACAAGTGTTGTCAAGTATAAAGCATAAAAGCATCGTCAACTTTATGGGTTCTGTTTGCACAACAGATGCATGTTTTTGGTTTACGAATATATGGAGTTGGGAAGCTTATTCTGTGTATTGAGAATTGATGTTGAAGCCGTTGAATTGGATTGGAATAGGAGGGTGGACATTGTTAAAGATATTGCAAATGCTTTCTTACATCCATCATGATTGTTATCCACCTATTATCAACATCTTACTAAACTCAAAATTAGAGGCCTTTGTTGCTGACTTCGGCAATGCAAGATTTTTAGATCCTGATTCTTCCAAACAAAATGGAATTGCAGGCACTTAAGGATATGTTGCTCCAGGTAACTATTTTTCATAATATTTTCTTGGAAATTTGCTTCAAAAATTTTCTCTAGTGAATAGCTCGAATTAAACATTGGTTGATTTTCTCCTAAATTACCGACATGACATTGCTATTGGATGATGATGTAAAACAATAGTTTTATAGTCGATTTTTATATAACTTATTTTATTTTATATATGTATGTATGTATGTTGGAATTGAGCCGTAACAAATGGTGGCTATGGATCAATTTCTGACCACAATATCCTAGACCTTCATTTTGAGATCATATGGCCACGATTTAAAAAAAAAGTAATTCACTACCACGATATAATGTTGCAGTAGAAGAATTTTATGGGTAAAATTGGTCAACGCAATTCGAGTTTGACACGCTGACGTTGACGTTTTTTCAATTAGTTGTCAAAAAATTAGTGAATCTTAGGATTCAAAATCAAAACCATAACTTTGAAATCTTGATCATTACACCACTTGAGCACCACAATCGAAGTTGTTAAATTTACTCGAGGATTAATTTTTATACCAAAATAATTCATCTCCTCCAGCTCCACCAGATTATTTATTATTATTATTGTTATTAATATTTATTATTATTATTATTATTATTAAAAACTCATCCCCTTTTTTTGGATACTGAAAAATTATAATTCATCCCTTTTTTTTTTCTCCAGGGAATTATCACAGCTCACTACTTGAAACCATCCATCATCCCTCTTGTTCACTGCTTCAAGGAAATCCTTTTCGGTAACGGTTTTCCTTCTTGCTCGAATGGCATACATACCAGCCTCTGTGCAGACACTTCTTATGTCCGCTCATGAACAAAAAGCTTTATTGTTTAAGAAGGCAAAAACCAAAATCTCCATTGAAGATATCTAGAACACACCAATATCAACAACAAATAATAAACCCGTTTTAATCCCACCAAAACCTCTTGAATCAAATTCAACAGCCCCCTAAACCCACTCTACCAATCCCACCAAAACGTACTTTAATCCCACCAAAACCCAGTTCAATCCCATCAAAACCCACTTCTATCCCACCAAACTCCAGTTCAATTACAGAACAAAGAGTCTCTTCCCCAACCCAAATTAGCGCCAAGAAGCGATTCCAATCTAACACCCCAAATTCGTTTAATCCTATCGATGAAGACCCAAATAAACGGAGCAAAATTGAATTTGTGTCAAGATATCCTTCCCAGATTGACGGTGATTTTGTTATTGAGATGATTAAGATGCCAAATTTGGAATGTTGTCCTCAATTTTGCCTAATTTATAATTTTGGGTTTGAATTTAGCTAACCCTAACTTTTTAAGATCTAAAAATGCTGAGTTTTAGATGGGAGAGACGATAATGGAGATGATGTTGTTTTAAATTAATGGGTATATTTGTCTTTTAATATTTTGCTGGGGAAATGAATTGATTTGGTATAAAACTTAATTCTTTTGCTAAAATAATAATTAGGTCTGTGGTGCTCGGGTGGTCTCATTACCAAAATTTCAAACTTGAGATTTTGGGTTTGATTCTTATGGGACTGTTTTTAGGCAATAAATTGAAAAATGTACACGTAAGCGGTTCCATGTGACAAAAATGTACATGTAAGTGGTGCCACGTATTCAAGTCAACGCACATGTGGCATCTAGGGGGGCTTAATATCCAAATTTTTTAATAGAAAGGGTTTGATTTGTGTTGACAAAAAAAAAGGTCTCAATACCCAAAAATACCTAAGGTTCAGTGGTCACGTTTGCATTTTACCCAAATTGTACTTTTAAATTGTGAGCATCAAATCGTATAATGACCGATGCCAAATGTAATGACTATTTACGGTCTTACAATCACAATTTGTTATGGATCAACTTGTTATATATATATATATATATATATATATATATATATATATATATATATATATATATATATATATATATATATATACGGTCTGGATCTTAATCTCACCCCTTATCTAGCTCACTTTGCTCACCCTCCTTTAGCGACGGACTGGGCGACGATTCAGTACGTCGCTATATGTTCGGTCCGTCGCTAAAAGCTAAGACGACGGTTCGTTCTATATATAGCGACAGACCGAATCGTCGTCCGGTTCGTAGCTAAAGGGGGTGAGCAAGGTGAGCTAGATAAGGGGTGAGCTTAAAATTCGGACTATATATATATACAGAAAGGATCAAGAGTAGAACTCTTAAGTTGTAGAACTCTCTTAAATAATAGAATTGTATCAAAACGACGTAGTTTTGATAAGACGCGGTGACATTTTTGTAAATACCATGCCACCGCGTATTTACAAAAATGCCACCTCGTCTTATCAAAACTACGTCGTTTTGATACAATTCTATTATTTAAGGGAGTTCTACTACTTAAGAGTTCTACTCTTGATCCTCTCCCTATATATATATATATATATATATATATATATATATATATATATATATATATATATATATATATATATTGTCGACGTCGGGATTTTTATTTGTCCCTTTTCTATTCTTGTTCTTTTGTGTTCTCATGTTAGGTGAGATTTGTTTGAAAAAACAAGCGAAAAAGGTCCGACATTTATATGTCGACGATTTGACTGTAAGAGTCGCCAGTTGGTTTTTAACTGGTTGTACCAACACAACCGAGAAAAGGTTTGCACATTGACCCAGTGATGTGACACTGCTAAACGGGTCTGTGAAACCGAGATTCATTAGGGTCCGGGGACTTGCTTATGCGGAGGGAAGGTGTTAGGCACCCCCCGACATCCGTGTTACCACGGTGAACACCACTTTTCAAGAAACTGTTATATGAATGTGTGTGTGTGTGTGTGTGTGTGATCAATGTGCTGTTATTTGGAAGTAGTGCGAGGCCTCGTTCGCACCTATATACACAGGGTTTGAATTTGTGTAAAAATTCAATTTTAAACAAGATATAGCAGTAAAATTTTATAAAAGAGGTTTTTCAAACCTTGATGATCAATAGTAATTGAGACATTTTACACTTCTATTTTATTAAAATGTTCGGCTTGATTGCTTTTATTTTCGAGATGCGAAGCATCTTCGAAAAAATAATGTACAAAGCAGTGCCGAACTCCTCATGGGTATGAAAACCATTTGAGAAAATCCAAACACCGTGAATAAATTTACAGGCTGTTTACAGCTGAAAATGTTCATCACGGGAACCGAATCTAGATTCAATAAATTGAATATGTGATCACATGATTCCTAGGCTCACATGATAATGCAGTTTATATGAAAGCTGGAAGCAGTTATATATATATATATATATATATATATATATATATATATATATATATATATTGACATGATCAACCACCACGAAGCACCTCCATGGGGTATCAGAAATGTAAATAAAGCTGTAAAAGCGATCAACCGCCACGGAGGAAACTCCAGGCAGGACGAAATGTACAGAAAGCAGTAAAAACGATCAACCGCCACGTGTAAACTCCAGGCGGGACGAAATATATATATATATATATATATATATATATATATATATATATATATATATATATGAACTGTTGTCGGACTTTGTTCGATGAGCCTGAATTTTATATAAAAGCAGGTAAACGCACCGGATATAAAATCCAGGCTCATCGAACAAAGTCCAACAACAGTTCATATATATATATATATATATATATATATATATATATATATATATATATATATATATATACATAAGTAATTAAACGCTCCAGACATAAGTCTAGGCTCATCGAACAGAGTTCGACACATAGTTCATATATATATATATATATATATATACAAACTGAAATGAAACTACGGATCGAAGTCCAGACATACACACGCAACACGACTCTCAACGTGAAGAATAGTGTGTGAAAAGATGAAGAGAAAGGCTTTAAAGGGAGTAAGAAGGCTTACAGTAGGCTGCCAAAGAAACTTCTATAGCTTTAAGTGGATGAACACTCGGCTCCCGCCGGTAAAAAGTAGCTATATATGAGCTTACAAGTGTTTAAAATAAGAAAACACTCAATTTAGGGTGTGTACAGAGCAAATTGGACAGGGCTTCCTCACCTTTTTCTCTTACGAAATGGCCACCCCAAGCCCTCTATTTATAGAGGAGGGAGCCGCAGGTACCTGCGGCTGCCCGGGGTGCCCCTAGCTCCGCGGGTCCCGCCGTCTCGAAGTACGTGCACGCATGCAACGTGATGTCAGCTCGAATTTTCAAAACTTCAATCCGGGCATCCGACTGAGGTGTATAAGACCTATTTTGGACTGTCGTTGTCGAGCGTTACGCAATGACATCGGATTAGAAGTTGTACGAAGTCAGGAAGATGGGACCATGCCCTCCGGTCTTCAAGCTTCAAATTCTATCCGCTGTCCTGCGTAATAGTCACTCGAGATTGGACTTCCTGGGTTATTGTGGGACATTGCTGTGTAGAAATGTATGTCTGAAATGCTGAGACGGCGTGATGTGGCGTCAAGGTGGAAAGATAACGACTTTGCCCCTCACCGGGGTTATCTCCAGTTTGGGCTGATAAAGTAGACGTTACTCAAGGTTTTCTCAGATTGGACTGCTGCAAGTGTTGAAGGTCCTCAGTGTCATCTCTGAGGTATGTTTGTCTTCCCGGTGTTATCTCCGGGTCTTGTACTGAGTGCCTCGGTATGAGTGCTGAGTGTTCTAAAGCTATTTGCATGGCTTTAAAACAAGCATTTCTGGGGTTATCTCCGGGACTACAACTGCATTTTTTGGGGTTATCTCCAAGGTTAGTGCTGCTATTCCCGGTGTTAGGACTGAGACTGAATATCTCGGGGTTATCTCCGGGATGAATCAGTCTTCTTCGGTGAAATTTTCGGTATTGGAACTGCATGCCTCGGGGTTATCTCCAAGGTTGGAACTGATACTCCCGGTGTGTGTTCCGGGTTGATATTGAACTTCCGGTAGTATCCGGACTAGATATGAATTGTCTTCCAGGGTTATCTCTGAAAGACGAATCTGCCCTCTTACAATGTCAGTAACAGGTGCGCAGAAAATTTCGAGTGTCTACAGATGCCCCTCTTTATCATATTCATGCAATGTAATGACATGGATGGGATAAAGAATTCTAGACACTTGAAATGCAACAAGATAAATATGATGTCATGTGTAACAACATAATGCAAATGCATGATGCATATGGATTGTTTCCCCACATGCTGGGGATGATTACCGGCTCCCTGTTGCTTCTACCGGTGATGGCAATAAATAAGCAGCCTGATGAACTGTCATGGACGTGCGATCCACACCTAACAGGAATCTCTAGGATTGTTGACATTGGGGTTATCACCAAAGTCCTGAATCCTTGATACATACTTTATTCCGAAGATGTGCCTCTCGTGTACAAGAGATCTGTGGGGAAAAGCTTTTGTCTGCTTGAGGATGTGTATACCATATTCCATCATCGATCCTCCCCGATGATGTGGATCCTCCCTGGTTTGTATCGCCAGGACATATCAATGTATCGTCAGGACATAACATATGCGTTGTAACCCTCGCCGGGGATCTGTTTTTGGACAGATGGCCATGCGTTGTAACCCCCGCCGGGGATCTGTTTTTAGACAGATGACCATGCATTGTAACCCCCGCCGTAACCCCCGTCGGGGATATACTTGGGGAATGATGACCCTGAACTGACGGCATTGGACCTTTGTGCGGTATTGCCGAATGTGATCTGTAACTGCTGAGATCATCGGTATAGTATACCCTGTGTTTGGGCGAATACCAATGAATGATATGAAAGCCACAGTCGGGTCCAGGAAAACTAGGATTTCAGGCTATTTCGCTTAATCGCGTAGCGTTTTTATCTCTGATTTGGCCTTTTCAGCTTGTAAGAACTCTTTTGCAACTCGAATTGGACCGAGCCTGAGGGACGGGACCCATGTAAGGGTGCCGTAGCTACACCTGCAGCAGCCGCAGGTGGACCTGCGGCCAGCCGTAGATGGCTATTAAGGCTACAGGTTTGCCTTTTCAAGTCATTTAACGTTGCGTCGCACAGGAAATTCGAGAGCTCTTCTTCAGATCTGCTGAGTTCGGACGTCTTTCTGCAAATTTTGTCACCGTACAAGTGTTCTACACTGTCCTGATAACGTATGCACATCTTCTTTTCCAGTTTTTATCCGTTGAAAAATGACTTATCACATGGAATGCATCTAAACACATAGTAGTGAATATGCATGCTCAAATGACTTGATAAAAAATATTCAACATAGTAAATGCTAGTATTAAACCATGTTGAATGTAATGATGTGAAAAAATTTGACTTTTGAAACAGTCAAATTGGCACCTTTTTCTGCTATTTCTTATCCTATTTGAGGACAAATGAACAAAAGGTGAAAATGCAAAGTAATCCTGGTAATTAGTCTACCCTTATGGATTGATGACTTTGACTTTTTAATGCAAATAGTATGTATATGACTGTGGACAGGCGTGTTACAGAATGGCCACCTAGTCATACCTATGTGCATGTGGATAGTCCTATTTATAGAGGAAACTATGGTAAAATTTTTCAAAATGTAGGTATTGAGTAGTTATACATTTTTAACTCTACTGTATATGTATGTTAAAGTAATGCATAGTTTATAAAATGCATTTTTGAAGAAAAAGCTCCAGGTTAGAAGAAACCACACCCTTTCTGAGGTGATTTGGAGACTTGTTGTCCAGATATTATGGATCCGGATCAGCCGAGTAGTTCCCGCAGGACCACTTCTAGTGTACGGAGGAGGGCTTCTGAAGTGCCTCGACCTCGTTCTGTTAGACAACCTTGTCGTTTGGTGGAGGCGGTGATACGTCCAGTCCAGGTTGATGTGCTGGACGTCGAGGACGAGGAGGAGGATGTTTCGGTTGCGGACCCTGCTCCTGCTGTGCATGTTCCCCGTAGGGACCTCCTGAGTATTCAGGTGGCAAACCCAGAGCTTCTGGGTGATCTGAGTCGACATCCCTTGATGTATTTGCACGCCAACGGGT